>JAYKKM010000080.1:4520000-4617500 GCA_035772405.1 Chrysogorgia sp. JL179-B06
TCGACTACACTAACTTACGACGTACTCTTTCTACTCCTGTTTCATTATCTATAGATGGGAACATGTTGACTATATCGAAACTAACCAACAAGTCCCCATCAACAACACCTATTTCATTAAGCTCATCAATTATTTCTAACATGTGTGAAGTATCCCTAACACGGCTAGAAATAGACTCAACCACAACTTTACAGTATTTTTCAACGAAAAAAGACAAATTTTCCGTGGGAGTACCACAACCGGATGTAATAACTCTAGCTGGGTTATTGGTTTTATGTGTTTTAATTAAGGGATAATTCACACCTGGATGAGCATTACTATTGTTGGTAATATATCTAATCCACTTATCTGACAAACCCTGAGCTTTCCACTTATCGACCCAATCATTAATCTCTGCAACCGTTTCTAACGTGGGATCTTTATCCAAGACCTCAAAATCACCCCTGTCCATTTGCTCTTTCACTTTACATTGATCTAAATCTTTATCCAAAAACACAAAATTATTTCCTTTGTCCTGTAGTCGAGTAACTAGATTACGTTCATCCACAGGTGTAGCTCTGTATTTCTTCAATATACTTCTTTCATCTGATGGTAGATTATCCTTCACGTTTTTAAAAACGGGTTTCTTGAATAAATCTTGCTCTACGCGATCCAAAAATACTTCAATCGCTGGCACCCCAGCCAGTGGGGGATCCTTTGTCGATTTCTCATAGGGGGCATCCAAACAGCCCACTTCCCATGTCCTGCCAACATCCAATATATAATTAAATTGGTTTATAGTTGGTTTTGGGTCGTGGCCTATTATTTTGTAATCTATATATATATATATATATATATATATATATATATATATATATATATATATATATATATATATATATATATATATATATATATATATATATATATATTTATATATATATATTTATATATATATATTTATATATATATATTATATATATATATATTTATATATATATTTATATATATATTTATATATATATATTTATATATATATATTTATATATATATATTTATATATATATTTATATATATATATTTATATATATATATTTATATATATATATTTATATATATATATTTATATATATATATTTATATATATATATTTATATATATATTTATATATATATATATATATATATATATATATATATATATATATATATATATATATATTTATATATATATATATATATATATATTTATATATATATATATATATATATATATATATTTATATATATATTTATATATATATTTATATATATATTTATATATATATTTATATATATATTTATATTTATATTTATATATATATATTTATATATATATATTTATATATATATATTTATATATATATATTTATATATATATATTTATATATATATATTTATATATATATTTATTTATATATATTTATTTATATATATTTATTTATATATATTTATATATATATATTTATATATATATATTTATATATATATATTTATATATATATATATATATATATATATATATTTTATATATATATTTATATATATATTTATATATATATATATATATATATATGAGTTAGAATGTTTTCGTCATATATTAGAGTTTCACGCGTAATGCGATCTTCGGGCAACTGACAGTTGAAAACAACACAACGACAACTTTAACGAAAACAACACAACGACAACTAACCGCAGACGAAATAGGAACAGAAATGTCGCTTGGTACAAACCCCCTTACAGCAAGAACGTAAAGACGAACATATATAGGACGAAAATTTTTTAATCTTATTGACAAACATTTCCCTCAATCAAGACAAATATTGATAAATAATAAACATTTTAAATTTATATAAAAAATTGGTTTCGACATATCGATACCCACTTTCAAGGAATGTCGACAAATATTGGTAAATAATAAACATTTTAAATACATATAAAAAATTGGTTTCGATACATCGATACCCACTTCCAAGGAATGTCGACAAATATTGGTAAATAATAAACATTTAAATACATATAAAAAATTGGTTTCGACATATCGATACCCACTTTCAAGGAATGTCGACAAATATTGGTAAATAATAAACATTTTAAATACATATAAAGATACCCACTTTGCCCACTTTGAAGGAATGTCGACAAATATTGATAAATAATAAACATTTTAAATTTATATAAAAAATTGGTTTCGACACATCGATACCCACTTTCAAGGAATGTCGACAAATATTGATAAATAATAAACATTTTAAATACATATAAAAAATTGGATTCGATACATCGATACCCACTTTACCCACTTTCAAGGAATGTCGACAAATATTGATAAATAATAAACATTTTAAATTTATATAAAAAATTGGTTTCGACATATCGATACCCACTTTCAAGGAATGTCGACAAATATTGATAAATAATAAACATTTTAAATACACAATTATAAAACATTGGTTTCGACAAATCGATACCCACTTCCAAGGAATGTCGACAAATATTGATAAATAATAAAAATCTTAAATACATATAAAAAATTGGTTTCCACACATTGATACCCACTTTCAAGGAATGTCGACAAATATTGATAAATAATAAACATTTTATAATTATATAAAATTGGTTTCGATACATCGATACCCACTTTCAGGCAATCTTGACAAATACTGCATATTTTGCATATACTGTACACAAAAAAATGGTTTCGATATATCGATACCCACTTTCAGGGTGATTATTGACATATTCTGCATATTCTGCAAAATGGTTTCAATACATTGATACCCACTTCCAAGACATGTTGAGAAATGCTCATAAATATTACACATTTTTATATATATAAAAAATTGGTTTCGATAAAAATTGGTTTCCCAATTTCAGGCATACAGGTATATAAATTTAGAAACAATTAATTAAATACTTTACTTAACGTTTAAGTTCCAGCTCCTGAAAAATGTTCTCATAGATCTGTCATTTAGTATCTGATTGGAGCTCACATTGGGGAGAGTAAGTAGATGCAATCTTTTCGAAGATCATCGGAAAAGGGTTCATTTCTTCCACAAAACCACAGTTCCCATTTTTTGTTTCATGAACCTTTCCAATAATGTATCATTACTGTTGCTGCATTTTATCAATGTCTTCTTCAATACCGTAACACAAACATTTTCACCAACCATGACATCATGCTTCAGTCACACCAGAAGGCCTAATTACATAAGTCCCAGTGTAAACCCATTAAGGTAATTCCTCAGTAATTATTTCCGAAATGAAAATTTGCTGAAACTTGCCAGTCTTAAAGTTATTGACATACTTATATTCAAACCAAAAAAAAGTTGGGGTCACCGATCTTGTTTAGAAGATATGGCATATCGCAGATCACCTCTTACTCAGTATGGTGACGTCATTGTGACCAATTTACGAGATGAGTAAAAACCGCATTGCAAAGATTTATTTTTTATTTTTTGTAACTAGTAATTTTATACAAGAAAACATGGTATTTTAGGGAAAAAGAAACAGCTAACAGGGTTTATTATGATAAAGAAAGGTCGTTTCGCATATTCTTGTACATGTTATTTGAAGAAACATTCATCAAAAATGTAAAATATCGTAAGTTGTAGAAATGATTTTTCTCTAAGTTTCTGTTATAACACGTAAAAGTGGCAGAAGAAAATAATTATTAAGGAAACAATTATGGTCATCGACCTGCTTTAAGAACTATGGCCTTAAACCGGCATTATCAAGTAGTCTACAAACCTATTTGCACAGGGAACCCTAGCTAGATTTGTGTAACCGTTCTCAAAAAAAAATTGATTTAGTCTCTTAATAACTCTTCCCTGGCCATGTACATAAGCGGCCATTGTTAGATTTAGTACTAAATTGTCATAAAATGGTCGGAATGTTTTGAAAGTGTTGCATAATGGCCATAAAAACACTGATTATTGGATGTGCGCAGTAAATGTGCGCAATGCAAAACTGAGGAATCACCTTAAAACAATGAGAGGTCAAAATCATTAATAACTGATGAAGAAAATTCTAAATAATTAATATTTAATCTGTATGTAGAAATAAGAGGAAGAACACTGGTATTTGAACTATCATACTTAAGGATTATTAATTATATGCAGGTAGGGTCATCCCCGAGTACCCACGTTACTCGTTTCCTAGGATAATCAGAGAAGAACAAAAACATTGGTTGAGTGATACTTTTCTTGCCAATGCCGAAACAATGTATGGACCTGATAAGCTGTAATTAATTATCAAGGCTAGAATTAAATACATGTATATGCAACGCTAATGCAGTAACAACTGGTCGGGTACAGCGTGAAGAAACACCAGTCCAACAAAGTGTTGAAAATGAAATGAGAGATATGGTCACTGCACAGCTTGAAGACATCTCAGAGGTATACCGTATAATATACAGTGTGTTTTTTATCTCACCTACCTGTAGTGTAATTTGAATAACGCAAAGTGAATACTTAATATTATATTAAAAAGTCATCAGTCTTTATCCCTGATTTAACTGTAGTTAACGACTTTATCCCACATGTTTTAGCAAACATGTTTTTAAGCCAATATACAATTCAATTATAAATCAACGACAAATCAACTACCTGAGTGACCTGTAACCCGAAGGAGTTGTCCAGAAACTTGGGTTCACCGTATCCTTTTTAAGACGCTCGATTTCGACTTTGTTAGGTGATGATGCGACGAGGTTAGGCACTTCAGCTGGAACAGGTAATATCCTAAAATAGGAAATATATTATCTGTTCTTTTATATTAAGTTTAGCTGTGCTTTTAACAGGAGAAGGCAATGAATTATATAAATTGTAAAATAACCGGAAGTAAATGAGTAACAAATCGCGCTCTGATTGGCCACTCAGCCAAACTAAGAGCACGCTATCGTGAAACTGTACCTAGATTGTAGTTTTTGATGAATTTTAGGTCGTTTTAATTACAAAAAGAAATCAAGGTATACATGGATACAGGCTAAATCAAGTTGTCAACACAAAGAAATGTTTTACCTGCAAATGTGAGTGCATTTTCATCGCTGAAATCGCCAACTTATTATTGACAAAAGCAACATAGCAACACACGTAGCCGTAGCAACGCCTATTATATCAGGTAAATCTGCATTTTTGTTCGTTTTATTGATAATTTAATGATATTATTTTATAAAAGAAGTAAAAAACTTTGTCGCTGTGTGATTATCGAGTTATAATGGCACTCTAGAAGCTTGCAAAACACTCAACTATCGTCTCGTGTTTTACACCCATCTCCTGATATTAATCTTTAACTCGATAACACGCGACATGTTAATTTCTTAAATAATGGATACTTATTAGTCCCTTTATTTAGATCTTTGTCAGGTTTTCATCCTGTTTTTACATAATCGATTAATCATTGTCAACAATCGATTAATCATTGTCAACAATTGATTAATAATCGATTAATCGTACGGCACATTGTGAAATTTTATTTGCATGAAGGTACAAACACTCATATTAATGGTAACATGCCACACTTTCCTGTTATTAATTGTGTAATTATGTTCACTTTTTAGCTAGAGCCAGTTTTTCATTGCAAACTGGTGTATATTAAGTTAATAACTAGAACAATAACATAAACAAACAGTAGGCCTTAACTCTTGTTGCCGTTCAATTGATTGTTGTTAGTGTTAGTCGATTGCCAGTTGGGGAAAAATAATCGATCAATCGATCACAGCCCTAAACTAAAATGAGTGTTACATAGAGCACAGCTTTTAATTAAAATGAGTGTACAGATCATGCTGCTTCTGTGGACTGGCAGACTCTTACAGTATCTTTAAAGTCTAATTCCTAATTTTGTTATATACTGTAATATATCCCCTTTATATGATCAAAATGATTTTCCATTAAGGAATTTGTGGAAAGAGACTGCATAATTATAATATGTATATGGACTATAAAATTAAAGAATATAACATTTAAGTTATAACTCATAATACTCATAATTTATTGTCATTATTTACATGTTATTTTTATGATTCATTTTTTAATCACAAATCCATTGGTTTTTCCCCTTACATGAAAGTTTTGGAAGCATCGATGAAAAGTCAATTTGAAAATGATCGAACTAAAATGTATTTTTTTAAGAATGACAATTTAGCTAAACAAACAAGCATTTCTTGACATATAGAATTAAGTTATTACAGTACCGTCAATCTTTATTGTCTATATTAATATTAACAAGTAAATATTTGTGGTTCTTTACTAACAAGTAAATATTCATGGTCTTTGCTATCTGTGCTTCTGAAGGTGATATTTTATGTTGATTTACTTAAATATTTTTAATAGAGATATAGACGTTCTCTGACCAATAAAATTTATTAGGACGAGCTTTCGATTGCCAGACCTTCAACCTTCAAATGACAAAATTATAGTGAGGGGTGATAAATTATTACCAAAATGGGTGAAAATTGAAAACATTACATTATTATGAATAATAAAATATGGGTATGTAAATGCGAAGCAAATTGACAGTTATTTTTGAAGTAAAATGGAGTATAATTGTTCTGGAAGAAGCCTGGTGTTATTATCAGCATGTGGTATGCCATGATTCCAATGTTTTTCATAAGTGGTGGTTACCTTTGTCAATGATGTGTCTGTTGTCGAAGTTTATTTTATGATCAAAATGCCATACATGGTGCCAATATTTTATCTGCTTGATCATTACCATATCTATCAGTTGACACGCACTGATAGATATTTGGATTTTGAATCTCACTATGACAAAAAAATAAATTATGCACCGCAGAGACACTTTTACACAGAGCCTACAACCACGGTCTATGCTCCAACCTACCAACAACAGAAGAAGGAAAAATCCGAGAAACAAAAGGAGTCACAGAAGCCCTAATATTAAATTGTTATCCACCGACATTTATTTCAGATACGATTAAAAAACAATGCTAGAAGAAAGAAATGCCTACCCCAGAGAAATTAGTTGGCATGTTCTTCAAATGGGTAGAACTGGACACTCAACCTCAAATAAAAGGAATAACTGAACCTCTCACGAGAGTTTTACGTAAACATGACATTAAAGTAAGAAATAAACCAATAAAAACACTACAAGAATCCCTTCACCATGCTTCAAAACAAGAAATAAGGAGCACATGAGAAATGTAAAACTACACACAACCGGATCAAATATTGCCAACCATGCATGGACACATCGACGATGGACATATCGTTGACAAGGGCAACCACCACTTACGAAAAACATTGGAGTCATGGCATACCGCCAGAACAATACATGCTGATAATAACTCTAGGCCTCTTCCAGAACAATACACCATTTTACTTCAAAAATAACTGTCAATTTGCTTAACATTTACATATTTTATGATTCATAATAATTTGTTTTTAATTTTTACCCATTTTATTCATGTAATAATTTATTATCCTTCATTTTAATTATTCCTGTTGAATGTTGCAGTTCTGGCAATCGAAAGCTCGCCCTAATAAATTTTATTGGTAAGTATAATCCTGGCCATGCTTCTTCAATCTTTTCCTTAAATATTTTTGATTACTAATTAAGGACATTTGCTAAAGTAGTGTGTTGAAGTATTGAATTTAATTGCCAACCTTTAGGTACATATAACATTTGATACATGATTATGTGAGGTGCTGTAAATTTGAATGATATTGAGTTTGAATGCTACACGTGTGTGGCATTGGCTTTAATTGGTTGTAAACAAATGAAGTTTATGAAGTATGAACAACTACGGTAATAAAAATAAGCCGCCCCTGAAAAAATCCTTCAGATAATTAAATGAAAAAACCGTTCAGATGATAACCCCTTCCCCCGAAAATAAGCCCGTGTGCTTATGTATAATATTTAATATATAGATGTATGTAATATACCCATTTTGAAATGCAGAGTTCCCCCTCCAATAATAAGCCCTCCTGAAAATAAGCCCACTCCGAATATAGTATAAGACCACCAAAATGTCCTTTGGACAACAGATGTTTATAATCTGTTTTATAAATTTATGTTTTATTGTTGCAAGCATTACTTTTTGGGCTGATGATGATACAATTTAATACTCATGTCATTGATTGAAATTATATTAAAGAGAAAATAAAGAAAAACAATAGGTTCATTACTATTCCCTATATAGTGAATACTTAATGATACACTACGAGATATAGAGCACTGTAATTTTGGATCCCGATTGGATGAGTGCCTTTGACCATTCTCCAACTTATGTTGACTCTCATTTGAAATTAGAATTTAAATTAGAATTTACATGATAATATTCACTAGCAAATTCTGGTAATTTCTAATTTAAATTCTAATTTCAAATGAGAGTCAACATGAGTTGCCAGAGAATGGTCAAAGGCACTCATCCAATCAGCATCCGAAATTACAGTGCTCTATATCTCGTAGTGTATCATTAAGTATTCACTATATATGGAATAGTAATGAACCTATTGTTTTTCTTTATTTTAAATTAGTATTCCCCAACTGACAGAGAATATTAGGAAATATTAACAGCTGTGAGTACCTGTATACTCTGGTGCTAGAAATCACAAATACATGACAAGATTATAAAGCAAACCATGCTTTTAGAATTGTGTCTTTGACCATTTTCTAAGCCGGTTAGAACTTAAAGACTGATCAATTTTGCTCTGTGGGTATTTGGGTATAGAATCCCTCGATTTAGATGGAAGGTCAATTGGCCTTTGCAACCAATCTATAATATAACGTGATCATTAACCAATACTATAGTCTAGATATGTACAAAAAAGTTTTAAATGCTATTTTATGGAATAACCTAAAACTGAAAAATACTATAGCAGTGTCGATTCTCGTGCAACTCTCATCAAAATTAGACGAGAGTGCATGAAAGTTGACAAGAGTTGGTAGTCTCACAGGTTGGGGTCCTCCAGACTTTTCGTCCCCCGACCTTTCTGTGCACAAAAATGGGGTGTGTTTTGAATTGGAACTGCGTAAGCGTTCACTTTCCCCTGGCCCTGGATTTAGTTCTAAATTTTTATTGCAGGCTAAATTGAATATGAAGGATAAGCAGTGGGACACACATAAACTTTTATATTGGTAGTATGTGTAAATATCTAATTCGTTTTGGATGATAGTAAGTAACTTATATATTGGCATCTAGTAATATCTAGGGCTAATTTTTAGATAAACTTTCTTTTCTTTTTTTAATCTTGTACCATAACACATCCATCTTGGATCTTGCATCTTGCATCTTGCCTATCTTAATGTAGACCAAATCTGACAAGACCAAATCATCCAATATTTTAACAAATCTTCCTTCTTCTTTATTCCTATTGGAAAATTCAACCCGGAGTTTGATTCTCATAAACGTTGATTCTCTATACCTTACGTATAAGTATAACTACAGTGTTCAAGAACCGAAGCCGAGGAAAGCCGTATCAAAGCCATTTATATACTAATCGAGGGGGCCGAACATACAGTATGGCAAAGCGAGCGCCAGGACGGGCGTTTTGGCTATTATATATTATTTTAACATTACTATGCAGTCCAAGTGAGGAAACCATATGTCAGCACTGTGGAAAAGATTTTAAAGTTCTGGGCCGCCATATTTGGCGCTGTAAAGCACGCATAATTACAGATCAACCTACTGCTCCACCTAACAACCGCATGGTTAGCGCTAACACACAACGTAATCACAACGTTACTTCGTAAAAGGTTGTGGTTTGGTTAGGTTGGACCTAACATTCTGACAACTTTCCCACTTTCCAAGTGAGGAAACCATATGTCAGCACTGTGGAAAAGATTTTAAAGTTCTGGGCCGCCATATTTGGCGCTGTAAAGCACGCATAATTACAGATCAACCTACTGCTCCACCTAACAACCGCATGGTTAGCGCTAACACACAACGTAATCACAACGTTACTTCGTAAAAGGTTGTGGTTTGGTTAGGTTGGACCTAACATTCTGACAACTTTCCCACAACATTGTTTTCCTTACACGTAGTTATATTAAATTACATAGAGGTGTCAAAAACCACGAAAGAACGTTGTAGCAATGTTGGGATCTAACGTACGGCAGGAACGTTCATATAACGTCTCCTGGACGTTGGGTATTATATTACACAAAGGTGTCATAAACCATGAAAGAACGTTGTAGCAACGTTGGGATCTAACGTGCCGCAAAAACGTTCGTATAACGTCTCCTCAACGTTAGGTTATCAGTAACAAAAATGTTTTTATAGATTAAATATCTTTTTAGTACAACTGCTTGAGTTTGAATGTTGAAATTATTTGATAGCAAACATTGTTGTTTGAGAAACGTTCGAATTCCGTAGGTTACTAAAAAACGGTCTGAAAACGTTCACAGTACGTTGTGTCTGGCATGTCGGGCATGTCACAAATTCTGCGCGGCCGGAAATGCTTGGCTCTGTGTTGTCACAAACGCATTATTCAGTCAGAAGCCGAAGGTGTGATACACGTTTCAATAATTACAAGTTAGTCGATTCTTTGGTCTGCAATGCTTTATCCATCCGTGGTTATTCAAAGCCATATAATCCTTTGTAAGGTAAGTAAACGTCTAATCAGTGAAATATTTTGATCAGAGAACGCCGTTTCCTTATTTCCGTCTCTTATAGAATCGTCAAGCTACTAGTATGAATGTGGCAGAAGATGAGGAAGATGACGTCTTAGAGCATTTCACTAATATAATAAGTTAATTGTTGTTAATAAGAAACAATAAAAAGCATTTGTGTGTTCAGGACTTTCGGTGTGATATTTTGTCTTATAATGTTAAGTTTTTCCAAGTATGCTGAACAATTGTTGCACATATGGTCAGAAAATATATCTGAAGATCTCACGTGGCAACACATGGAAAACCTATGAATTGAAAATCTTTCATCATGAAAGTATCTTCGTTATAGAAGCGCAATTTCTTAGCGATTTTTTCTTAGCGATTGTTTTTTAGCGATTCGATTTCTTATCAATCACGGCCAAGCGGTGAACGTAAATAATATATATTACATTCACCGCTTGGCCGTGATTCATGCTTCCCGCTTGGCCATGATTGCTAAGAAATCGAATCACTAAGAATCGTTAAGTCTTAAGAAAGAATCGTTAAGAAATTGCGCTTGTATAACGATACTTTTCATGATGAAAGATTTTCGATTCATAGGTTTTCCTTCATTGTGAAAAGTTGTGTGAATGTTGTGTGAACGTTATCAGCGAACGTTGTGACGACGTATAGCGGAGTCGACAAAAAAACGTTGTGCGAACGTTCGATATAACGTTTTCCGGACGTAAGCGCAACGTTCTCACAACGTTCTCACAACGTTGATGTGCTTGCTGGTCAGCACCAACTTATTCTGAAATAGCCAGTATTATAAAACGAATGAAATCCAGTTCATCGGCTTGCCCTTTCGATCATGCAGTAAGCATTCTGGCACTCAAACGATGCCCGATACTTAGAACTGCTCTTCTTCGAATACTAAAGTTTTGTTAGGAAACAAAAGCAGTGCCAAGAATATGGAAATATAGCTTCACAATATTGATATATAAGAAAGATAGCCCTACTAATCCTGCAAATTTCAGACCAATAACCCTTCAACCAGTATTAGGAAAGATTTATTCGGCATTAATCCGTAACCGAATACATACATTTATGATTAAAAACAACTATATCGAAACCAAAATACAAAAGGGTTTCTGTAACGGCGTTTCGGGGACCATCAAACATACCGAGGTCTTAACCCATATGATCAACCATGCAAGGACCAATCAAAGATCTATGATAACCACTCTTTTGGATCTAAAAAACGCCTTTGGCGAAGTCGATTACCGCCTACTTGAAAGTGTTTTAATCTACCACCACATTCCTGAATCGATCACTGAATTGGTGTTAAAACTATATATAGAAATTATAGTGTTTCAATTGGCACCAAGGCATTTATAACGGATCCAATTAGAGTTGGCAAAGGAGTGTTACAAGGGGATTGTCTTTCCCCCTTGTTATTTAATATGTGTATCAATACGTTAATTAAATGTATTGAAGACAATCGGATCAGAACCATGGGTTATTGTTATTGGGATTCGTTGCGACCACGTCACTGGTTTCGATTCGCTGACGACACCGCAATTGTAACGGCCACCGAAGAAGACAACCAACTGCTTCTAAATATTTTTACCAAGTGGTGTCATTGGTCCGGTTTCAATATTAGAGTGGATAAGTGCCCTACTTTCGGCATTAAAAAATATGGATCAAAAGCTACCCAATACAGGCCATACTTAAGAGTGAACAACCAAATGATTCCTCCCGTAGAACTGGGTGAATCATTCAAGTACTTAGGAAAACATTTCAACTACAAAATGAGCTCCAAACCGGTCGAACAGGAATTGGAAGCTGAAATAGTAGATTATCTCGAGAAAATACACAATTTACATGTACCTCTTCATCCAAAGCATACAATCTCAATAATTACTAAATATGTATACAGTAAAATCCGATGGAGACTATTTGTGTACCACCTACATGTATCTTCGACTTGGATAACTCAAAATTTGGACGACAAGATCGTATCATACGTTAAGAGATGGCTCCACTTCCATCAAAGAGCAAATCTCTCGCATTTGAAGTTATCAGTCAGTAAATTTGGTTTTGGCCTCCAACTATAGTCGCTGATGTTTTCCAATATACTGTAAATTAAGTATAAGGAAGATCCTCAGTAAATCAATAAATGCCGAGATCAGAGCGCTGTTCAAAATTACAAATTATAACAACATTATGACGGATTCAATTATAATTAACAACGAGAGAAACCCTAAATCGGCGCTACAACATCAGATTGAGAACAATGTGCTTGATTATCTATCAACGTTAAAGGAACAGAACTCTAGAATGAGGCACATCAAGAAAGTATCCACAGGCAAGCAAATATCAAGTTGGAAAGCCATTAGTGACTAAATGCCGAAAAATATTTATGTTTTCGTTAGAAGAGCTTTAATATATAGCTTACCCAACAATTCCAATTTGCATCGCTGAGGGGAAATTGAAGCTGCTTCATGCGACCTCTGCTCTGAGCGACAAACACAACGCCTCTGCTCTGAGCGACAAACACAACGCCATATGCTATCAAATTGTTCAGTAGCTGTGGAGGAAGGCCGTTACACATGGAGACACGACTCTATACTTTACACTATGTTGAGGTATCTGAGCCAGCTGAGTTTGTACGGCTTCAAAATATATGGCGACCTTCAGGATTATCGATGTCCCAGTGAGCTATTCCAGTCGTTTCGTCCTGACGTCGTTATAACAAAAAATGACACCATCTATGTTATAGAACTTACTTGCTGTTTCGAAACGAACACTGAAAAAGCAGGAACTATACTAGAAATACGTATACGCAACAACCCCATCGCCAAATTGCTGTTTGAAACTTACAGTACAGTACTTCTTTTGGTACTAAATTACTTTAATTAGATAATAGCCATTTCATTTGCCAAACTAAATAAATTGTCATTGGACAATATCTCTCAGAGCTTTGTATTGTCTGAATTTAATTGTTTCATAGCACATCAAAATAAATACATGCAGCCCAAACTTTTTAATTTTTGAGTGCAGCAACAGAATAGTGGGGGTCTACTGCTGTTTCTACCATCAATCACTAAGAAAGAAATTACTTTTATCACAATATTGATGACTCACGAAATAATCAATGCAGTATTTAGTATATAGACACCAAAGGCTGTTGAAGGAAGAAAGTGCATCTCTATCATACAATGAGTGTCCTTTAAAAAAATAAAATTCGTTCAAATGTCTACGGATGCATATAGTTCAAATGTATAGGGGTCCATTCAAATTAGATTTACTAAGACGTATTAGGGATTCTACTCCAATTGTTGGTGTGGATAGATTATATACAGTAAGTTGATAATTCTACCCACATTGGACTACTGTGATGTGGAGCTGGCAGGAATATGGATAACTAAATATTGATGGTCATAATCAGAGGTCTCTATGCATGTCAGGGAAACTGATCTTTCCTAAGTCGGGACTTGAAACTGTTTGGTTAATAGAAATCCTAAGTTTTGTACCTCTTGTATTAGAAGCAAGTTACATTGTGTAATGCTAGTTAGGAAATTCCATGGCATTTTAACATCATATATACCAGTAAAGAGCTATTTTCCATGTTTCAATTAATCTGTTCATACATGTTATAGCACAATTATCTATTGCCTTAATTGACAATATGTGAAGGATATACAACTTTTGAGTTAAAATTAGTTTTTGTAACATTGTACTGTACATTTATGAATATGTGTTAAAATTTGTAACAACTGTAATTTGTTAGAAAACAAGACCCCCGTATATTGATACCAGTGTTAGCATTGAAGGGGCTATCCTGTATAAATATTATTGTATTATTATTATTATTATTATAATTATTATTAATATAATAATATTATGATTAACATAATAATAATGCATTAACAATAACACTACTAATAATAATGCCTAATACAGATTGCAGATACCATATTTGCCATGTAACAAAGCATATATATGGCATTGTGTACTATAGTATCTAAATTATATCACCGTGCACATATATATTATAACCTATATTCAGCATGCCATGCCTAGTCTGCTTGTCGACAATGATCTAGCTAACACACATAGTAGTGTCAACATACGCAATGTGAACATAATATTAATAAGCTGTATTTTACATTGACAGAATAAATTGTGACCCACTAGGCCAGCTAAGTACTGTATGTCTAACATGTTCCATAATGGATGGAGTACTGTAAACACAGATTATATATGGAATACATGCCAGTATACAAAACATGGACGTCAAGATCAAATCGTCAGAAACATAATATTCCTGGTTGAAAAAATTATAACCTTCTTATTGCCAGTGACGGCCTCTAACCATTGAGCCATCGAGATTCAGATGGAGAGAGGTTACAATGATGCACTGGTTCTAATGATATATGTTCTGCCTATGCACAGCAGTTACTATATATTTCAGTAATGACTAATGATTGGGTGTGTTAATATATACACTGCTGTTATATCAATAGAATCAGTACATCAATGTAACGTTCACTCTGAGTCTTGGTAGCTCAATGGTCAGAGCATCTTACTGGAAATCAGAAAGTTATCCCTGTCCGGGACACAGGATAATTTTTCCGAGGATATGAGCTTGCTTGACAATCATCCATGTACTGTATCGTCTGTTTCCCCCCGAGCTCTCCCTTATTCATTACAGCAGTGTATATATTAAGTATTAACACTGACAAGTATACATAGTAATGCTTGTTTATTGCTACAAAATTGTAGGCCAGGCCCAGGTCATATAAACACAGCAATAGTATGCATGTTTTTTCACCCTAAACTACTGTATATATCGGCTAATTATCAAGCATATAGTATTTATAATTTTAATAAAATAATAAACATACTGTACATGCAATTCCAAAATTTGTACTACCACTTACTATTCTGCAGTATTATATTTAAAAGAACAAATGGTATATATTTTAAACTGCATGGATTTAATTCCAACTGTCAAAATATTATACATATATGTTTTGCAAATTCTAAACATTCAAAACATTACACACCTTCAAATTTTTCAAAATCTCTCTGTTAAGTATTTCAAAATGTGTCTATTAGATTTCGGAGCTTGGAGAAAATACACAATACAGTGTACAATTATTTAAATTACATTAAAATTAGCGAGTCAAGTCAAAAAGTTAAACGATATTAAAGTGAATGCACTGAACTGAAGGTAATGGCTATTCGTACGGTAGCCGTACGACGCTATAGTCTCTTAGAATGCAACGAAATGCGGGTAAATATCACCAAAATCCTAAACCTAACCCTAATCCTAACCAAATTACTAACCCTAACCAAAAAAAACTATGCAGAAAAGGCAAATTAATTGCTCAACACAGACCGGTGAGTCGGTGACAATGTACTATTATTAGCCGTTGTTTGAGAATACTAATGTATTACCTTTTACTTGTTCCTGTCTTTGATTATCTTGTCCTTCAACACTACACTTTCGGCTTGAAATCAGCTGATAATGTCTATAGTAATGTTTGTTAAAAACAAACATTACTGCATCCGATGATTTTGTGAGGAAATGGCTGGTATAACTTTCGCCGTCGGCGAATGGCGGCTTCTTCCGGAAAGCGGTTTGTCGCGCTGGCGTCAATTTAAATTTAAATTACGCCAATTTTAACGCGAAAAAACTCGTTTCAATACCGTTTCAATTTTTGCATTCGCAATCATGTGACGGTTGCAATTTAAATATTAATTCAAATGCAGAGGTCTACCAATCAGCTTCTGTCTATATCTAGTTACCAGGGCCAAATTTTCCGATGCTGCGCATGAGGACGGTTGATCATATATATATATATATATATATATATATATATATATATATATATATATATATCTATATCTATATCTATATCTATATCTCTATCTCTATCTCTCTATATCTCTATATCTCTATATCTCTATATCTCTATATCTCTATATCTCTATATCTCTATATCTCTATATCTCTATATCTCTATATCTCTATATCGCTACATCTCTACATCTCTACATCTCTACATCTCTACATCTCTACATCTCTACATCTCTACATCTCTACATCTCTACATCTCTACATCTCTACATCTCTACATCTCTACATCTCTACATCTCTACATCTCTACATCTCTACATCTCTACATCTCTACATCTCTACATCTCTACATCTCTACATCTCTATATCTCTACATCTCTACATCTCTACATCTCTACATCTCTACATCTCTACATCTCTACATCTCTACATCTCTATATCTCTATATCTCTATATCTCTATATCTCTATATCTCTATATCTCTATATCTCTATATCTATCTCTATCTATCTATTTATCTATCTATCTATCTATATATCTATCTATCTATCTATTTCAAACGTGAAATGTATGCCAGAGATTTATTCAAGAAAAAAGCAACTAAATCTAACTCACCTGCTGACTGGCTTCGTTTCAAAGAAAAGAGAAATGAAGTCAATCAGTTGGTGAGAAAACTTACGCTTCACGCTTACGCGATCGTCAGACAGACTTTAATGAAGAATACACGTGCTCCAACCTATATATATATATATACTTTACTCTAGTTTATTTACATGTGACGTTATTTGATTAATTATTCTGTGTCTATTATTATGGCGGTTTATGGATTTCCGGGTCTATTCATATTATGTTACGATATGACGTTATGTTATGTTATTCGGTTGTTAAAGTTTTTTAGATAGAACTTGTTCTCGTGACGGCATTTTGAAATTAATTCTGATTTTTTGTTGAGAAGGTTGACTTTATCGGCTTTAATGATGTAAAGTTTTTCAGCTAAACAAAGGTTGCATCTTTTGGATTTGTTGTTGTATGGGCTTGCTGAGGTGATGATTGACCAGTTGATTGTATAGTTCTTCCTGTTGTCTTTGAGTTTCCAGATATGTTTTGAGGTGGGCTTGTATAGTATTGTTGCTTGTTATTTTTTTGTTGTGCTTGTCGATTATGGATGCCATGTTTTCCGTGCAGCTGTAACTGAAAACATGGCATCCATAATCGACAAGCACAACAAAAAAATAACAAGCAACAATACTACAAGCCCACCTCAGAAAGAATGCAACTGCAGAAAGAAAGAAGAATGCCCACTTGACAACAACTGTCTTTCAACTAACCTAATCTACAACGCGCGCGTAACAACAGATGAAGACACAACAGGAAAGAACTACATAGGATTAACAGAGGGAGGGTACATTCAAACAACGATAGTACACACAACACAAACTATCGCTCCAAAACAGAAAATACGCCAACAGCACTGAACTCTCAAAACATATCTGGAAACAACAAATCCAAAAGATGCAACCTTTGTTTAGCTGAAAAACTTTACATCATTAAAGCCGATAAAGTCAACCTTCTCAACAAAAAATTTCAAAATGCCGTCACGACAACAAGTTCTATCTAAAAATCTTTAATAACCGAATAACATGACATAACGTCATATCGTAACATAATATGAATAGACCCGGAAATCCATAAACCGCCATAATAATAGACACAGAATAATTAATCAAATAACGTCACATGTAAATAAATTAGAGTAAGGTATATATGTAATGTTTAAAACACTCGCAGCAGTGTAATAACGTTGTCTAAGCCGAGAAAATCAAAGCTAAAGTTTATGTAAATTAAGATGAATCTTTATCACATATAAAGATACGACAAGGTGGTGATTTTCCTTTGTGTTTTCCTCATCAATTATTAATGAGTTTTTTAAATATATATATAGGTTGGAGAACGTGTATTCTTCCTTAAAGTCTGTCTGACGATCGCGTAAGCGTGAAACTCGGAGTAATAGCAAAGTGATATATTGTCTTTAATTTATCTACAATTTATTACGCTCTTCAAATTAATGCATTGAGCACTCTACCGACAATATAAACTCAATTCACAAGATTTATATATATATATATATATATATATATGTAGTATTTAAAACACGAGAAGGAGCGTTTTATAATATTTAAAATGCGAGCGCGCAGCGCGAGCATTTTAGATATGATAAAACGCGAGTGTTCGAGTGTTTTAAATAGCTTCAAAAACAATTGATTGTAATCACTAGGGAGTGTACTGGTTTTTATTTTCTATTAGAGGTAAATTGGGTTGATGTATGAAATGCAAATTAGCAGGAACTTTATATAAAGTTCGTATAGACTTTATATAATTTTCATGCTGATTAGTATTCATGGATTTTATCAGGTATAAAAGCCTTGCGCGTGACTAAATACGGAAATGTGATTGGACAATTTGGTTAATGAATATTAATGAGTTTTTGAAATATATATATATATATATATATATATATATATATATTTAAAAACTCATTAATAATTCATGAGGAAAACACAAAGTAAATCACTACCGTGTCGTAGGTTTTATGTGATAAAATTTCATCCTAATTTACATAAACTTTATCTTTGATTTTCTCTGCTTAGTCTTAAATCTTACTCTGATGAAGGGCTCCGCTCGAAACGTCAGTATCTCGTCACTAAATTCTTAGCAGTTTACCACCTTTTCACTTTGCTATATATATATTTATATATATATATTGCATAAATTGTTTTAAATCTGATAAAACACTGCTGCTCGTTTATTAAACAGTATACACTGTATATATATATATAACGTTTACTATTTATATAGCGCAAATTAGCATGTGTATAATTATGATCAAATGCGCTTTACAACATCGACAATTTATTCTATTACCTTCAGTACCTAGTACCCAGTACCCCAATTAATTAACCTTAGCTATTTATTTTTACAGTTTTTATCATCATTAGTTTTCCTAACTATTTATCCTAACCCGCCCTGTCAACTTCCCTGTGGGAGGAAACCGGAGAACCCGGAGAAAACCCACGACTTTCGGCAGAGTGTTACCAACTCTTTCCACGTGCGATCAAATGTCCGAACACAGGATTCGAACTCTTGACCTCAGAGGTGGGAGGCAGTGGCCCTGACCACTAGACCACCGAAGCCCCTATATATATATTGCATATATAACAAGTAATATTTAAGTAAGTAACTGATGGCAATTTGCCTGAAGTGGGTTCTGGTTCTTCAAGCTTCGACCAGTCGTCAGGTTCGCCACGAATTAAGCGATTCAAGTTCTGAACAGCAGTGACGAATAACTTTAAGCGACGTACTTTTCTATTATAATAGTTATACATTTTACAGTTCATTTGTATTGTTTTTTGAGGCTTCACATTGCTTGGAACTTTCTTTGCCGAGGCAGTTAAAAATTAAAATTTCGTTTGCCTAAAAACTTGATTGACAGGTTTTCTCCGTTTGTAATTTTTCTCCAATCAGATTCAAGTATTTTGCTGGCTGGCTTCTTTGTCAAGTTGTCATATACACCCCGAAGATAGATTTTAATAGCTTTGAAAATACTTTACAAATCATAAAATACAAGTAATATAATAAATATCCCATTGAGTGGTTTGTGCGATAATAATGCCGGGCATTTTACCATTTTTAAAATACACCCGAATTCTGAAACTCGTAAAAATACTCGGCCTTAGCCTTATATAGGTTCGGTTCATGAGAAGTATGACGCTTTAATTAGTTGTCAAGCCTATCAACCAAATGAAGTCGAAATTCCCGACAGCTCGAGTCGAACTTAATTATTCAAACAATCTGAATTAGGTTCGGAAGAATGATAAGTTCGACGATAGTGAACCGGGCTTATTATTATGTAGCCTGCATGCAGACGCGCCGTATCCGGCCCTGATTAATCGGGCCCTGAATATTCTGCCGTCTATGCGTATAGGCTAGGCTTTAGCGGTCTGTATTAAAAATTATCATTAAATATTATTTAATAAAACAGAAATAAAGAACACAAAAACAGAAATTGTTGTTTACGCGTGTATTTTGATCGTGTTTGTTATGATTGAGATCTTATCTCACGAATTCACCCCCAAAATAGAGTTTAAATAACTCCGACAAGTTTTAACTCCTCTAAAAGAGTTTGCGTAATCCCAGTTGAGACGGTTAACTCTGGCGTAAGGGATAACTTTCAGATACGGTACTCCAAAAAGTAGAGTTAAAATAACTCCTGTAAAATAACTCACCCGCATGGAGTTAACTTTGATCCTCTTAAAAGAGTTCAAACTATAGTTTGAGTTTGTTTATAACAGTGCATTTCTTAATGAATAGCTAGATTGTTTAAGGGTAAATATTTCTGATACACTGTTAGGTACAAGTTGATTTTTTACTTTATACATGTAAATAGCAATATCCTGTAATCGTCTATTATATAATGATGGCAAACCAGCACGCTCAAGGAGTGTTTCATAAGGATCTCTCTTAGTTCTATATACCGCCCTCAACGCCCGCTCTTGGATATACGTTCAACCTTTCTGTTGTCAGAAGCCTTGCAGAAATGCCAGATCACGTGACACATTTACGACTGTTGTTGTCTTCTCATATTTTTAGGTGTCAGATTAATTGGCAAAACCAAAGGTTCAGGAAATCGTATTTCGATTGGCATTGTTGAATATTATAACCACGGAAACTGGGGCATATTATGCGACAAAAATTGGACAAAGGCTGATGCTGACGTGACCTGTAAGGATCTCAGATTCTCAGGAGCTATTGAGACTCTTTCATTTGGTTTGAAAGAGGGTCAACTCTTATCTTACAAATATTTTGGATGCGATGGAGATGAAGAGTATCTGATTAAATGTCCAAGCGGTAATTATGAGGACAGAGGAAGAAGCTGTGCTAATGTTACAGGTGTTCGTTGCAAGGATGAAGGTATTAACATTAAAATGTATAACAATCACGCTCATTGTTCATATTATTTCGCATCATCGTTTCTGAAAACCATGATACTGGCCAGTTCGGAGTTTCAATTGCGCATGAGATCTGAGTTGTGATGAAAACTTTGTTCACTCATAACATGAGGATGATGCTTACCAAAAAACAAGTTTTCCAATCCAACAAATAGCGTAACTCAATATAGCCTATTAGCCTATGTTATATTCTATGTTTCAATGAACTATACATTTTACCCTAGTAGTATAGAGTATGGGGTTCCGGCACGATTCTATGATTTGTACGACAGCCCAAGACCAACCCAGCGTTCCGCCGAGCCCAGCTGAGTATAGTAGTGCAGATTTAGACAGGAGATATTAGAGAACGAGAAGTGTGGCTTTAAAAGCCATCATACGTAGACGTGGGGCTGGTTTGGGCTATTTTTCAAGTTTTGGAAATGGACAACTTTAGACGCCATCGATGTCGCTTTATTTACTGTCTCAACGGAGAGTCTCGCGAGTTTCATATAATTTTTCTATCGCCACACTAAACCTCCAGCTCGACGTGGGGTTGGTCTCGACCCGTCGTACAAATCATAGAATCGTGCCGGTACTCACGTACTCTATACTGCTTAACCGCACTTCAAGGACACATCGTTATCATCATCGATGTCGCTTCACACACATCACTAATTTCACACGCGAAAAAAGCCACTAAACGCACAGTTTAGTGGTGCTATTCAACACATTTTACGTTTCGTTTCACAACAAAGGTCACGCTCTATCAAACCCAGCTGATGGCATCAGTGTCGCTTCAACGAGTCCATTCGCCGTGGAAATAATTGCGGCTAACAGGTGTTGGTATGTAAATTAGTCCGAGCGCACTCCACACGCGAAAAAAAACACTAAACTCACAGTCTAGTTGTACAACATATCTCACACAACGTTTCACAACTAAAGTCACCCTCTTTTAAGCCAAACTGACAACGTCGATGCTGCTTCGTTAATCGTTTCGAAATTTGCATAACATAGCCGCTCACCATGGAGACACCTGTCTTCGTGAGTCAGCTAAATTCGATTCGCTTAACCCGTGTGGTTAAGTCTTGAAAACAGAAATTAAGCCAGCACCTGCGAAGGCTATCGCATTGACCCACAACACTCACCATTAACTTACTTACAACCATATATAAATTGGTTATTTAAACCAATTGTTAATTGGTCGCAACCAATTGTTAATTGGTCACAGTGCATGTGAACAAAATAACCAAATTGTTTTATGTTACGACCGATTTAAATTGGTCGAATTTGTTAAATGACTTCGTAGATAATATATTTAACTTCCACTCGCGCCTTCACCACCTTGACGAATACTCGCTTTCGAACTGTCGAAAATCTATTCCGTTGAAGTTTGTTGACATATGGAGTCTCGCACGTTTGAAATATCACACATGCGCGGACTGGACGGATTTAATTGAATCTAAAATAACACAGTGTAAGTTAGCCCAGTGTAAGTTAGTCCTAACACTAAGAACCGAAGTGTTTTTACAAAACTGCTAGCATGGCACATTAAATTTGATTTGCAGTCACTTGATTTTTGTTAAACTAGCATTTTTATATTTTCATAAAATTTGGGTTTAATAATTAATACAATATAACCAAATGAACATAAAGCGCAACCGGGAGCGGAGATAAGACCCTGGGTACGAGGTCCGCCCCCACGATGCTCCGATGAATAGGATATATTTTATTTTATGGTTATGACAAGAGTTTTTATTTGGATTATGGTTAGGGTTTTTGTTCTTGTAAAGCTTCTGAATCTCGAGAAAATAACCTTGATGTGTCTATGACGTAGTCTGTGTCCACTGTGTACACAAAGATGCCAATTAAAATTGATTTCCAGTCACTTGGTTTTTGTTAAACTAGCATTTTTCCTAACATTTGTATTTAATAATTAATACAATATAACAAAATAAAAACTTTAAATCTAACATAAAACGAACAACGCGAAAAGCGTGGCTGAATGGCACACGCAATAGCGCTCCGTCGAGATGACGTCAGTACCGATGTTTGTCCGCTTTTACCCATAATTCTTGCGGCCATAACAAAAGAAATAGCTCTTTTGCAATCATTTGTGAGTCAAATTTGGTTTGTTTGTCCTCTTTTTGAGCTATTAATAGCAGCCAGACTCTACGCTATTAGTGAATCCCCAACCTCGTACCCAGGGTCTTAGCGCCGCTCGCCACGATGCTTGTGAGACCTCAAAGAATCATGGGATACAATACACCACGCGGCCATTTCGAAATGTTCGAACGAACTTGAAGTTTCTTGGTCTTTGATCGTTATATTTCGATGATTTAATTTGAATTTCTTGGCTGTATTTTGTGATGGTTTTCAAAAGGACTCGTTGTTTTCCGAATCATGGGCTGTAGATGAAGATTGTCGTCAGAATTTTGAAGGTACGTCCGTAAGTTACATTCAGTTTAATCATTTTATATTTGTATATCATTTGAGTCCGAGTCAGCAACTAGCTATTAGATACTAGCTGTTTAATAATGCGCATTTATTTATTACCTGTTCTTATTCAATTATTTGTTTTCATACGTATTGTAATCAAAGGATTGGATGGTTATTTCAGAGGTTAATAATTGAGTTGTGTTTGCCTTTATGTTCGGCTGACAATTTGGTTTGAATCGCACTTAAAGTTTGAGATAAATACTCATATTTTGACGTAGATAGTTGTTATATTTTTCCAGATTCGATTTTAGCGAAGGCTTTACTATCAGCTTAACATACTTTGAAATTATTTATATCAAAGTTCGCAATATTGGCATTGCCATTTGCCAATTCAATTGGTAAGTTTGTTTTTCTCATGCAAGCCATATTGCTTCTAGTTTCTACTGGTCCATACAAGTCTGTTGTAGGTGACATCAAGAAAATATTATTGGCATATTGCAGTTTGTAGTATAATACCTTTACTGTATCATCAGCATCTCACTCTAGCATGAGTGTTGAGCAAAGTTGTAAAGGTTTTGCTGTGCAAGTGTGTTAAGTTGTCAATACTCAGAAAAACTCTGAGCACCACGCAGGATTCGAACCCGTAACCTTCTGAACGCTAGACAGACGCTCTAACCATTGAGCCACTGGAACTCAGATGGCAGAGCAAGGTTAATTATGGTATTTAAACCCTGGGACGAGTCTTGCCGTTATCACAAATACTTGTTGGACTACAAGTCGTTGTTGTGACAGTCAATTTCCAGTTAAAGTTAGGTAGTTGCAACTTGATGTTTGTAAAGTTGTAAAGGTTTTGCTGTGCAAGCTGTGTTAAGTTGTCAATACTCAGAAAAACTCTGAGCACCACACAGAATTCGAACCTGTAACCTTCTGAACGCTAGACAGACGCTCTAACCATTGAGCCACTGGAACTCAGATGGCAGAGCAAGGTTAATTACGGTATTTAAATCCTGGGACGAGTCTTGCCGTTATCACAAATAACACAGCTTGCACAGCAAAACCTTTACAACTTTACAAACATCACACTGCAACTATACCTAACTTTACTAACAACATTTAACTGGAAATTCACTGTCACAACAACGACTTGTGGTCCAACAAGTATTTGTGATAACGGCAAGACTCATCCCAGGGTTTAAATACCGTAATTAACCTTGCTCTGCCGTCTGAGTTCCAGTGGCTCAATGGTTAGAGCATCTGTCTAGCGTTCAGAAGGTTACAGGTTTGAGTCCTGTCTGGTGCTCAGAGTATTGACAACTTAACACAGTTTGCATGGCAAAACCTTTAAACCTTTACAAACATCAAGCTGCAACTACCTAACTTTACTAACAAAATATGAGCAGTTAAATGTATGTGATATGCCAGGTGTAAGTATAATCACAATTTGAGTTATATAAATTGCATATTACAATGGGGCAAGAACCGAACGCCACTCAGTTCCTGTATATAGTGAATTATGGATTCTACTGTATGTCTGATTGTTTTAGTTCCTGCCTTATCTCCATAAACAACTTTTTATTGTTTATCTTTTCTGGCAAATGTGAACATTTATTAACCTCGACAAATTATATTCCTCGAAGCTTAGTAGGGCAGCCGCTTATCCATAATTTTTATTTTTAATATTTTTAGGACTTTAATATATTTTTATAATAGTTATCTATCAATTGTAAATTTAAGAGTGTAATTTTGAGATTTATCTACTTAGGTTACTACCATATTGTAAAGTGCTAATGGGTTATAGGGAATTAGCAATATAGAAATTCTCATAATTATTATTATTATTGTAGTTGTCTCAAGGGCACGTTAAGAACAATGCTCACAGAAATTTAAAACAATGGTACCCAGCATACACAATGCTTGAGTTACCGTCCATGATTAAAATTGACATTTAAATATTTACTAACATATAATATTGATTTCAGGATTTTCTTGACTTAATTCAACAGTCCCCATATGAGATAGCCAAACAAGTATGTGCCTTATTTGGGAACTTCCTGTGATTATCATACATGACAGAAAAAAGAAAATAAAGACATTCTGCTTTGTACCGTGTGAAAGTCCTCTTTATAATTGGTTAGTATCTAATGTATTGTGAAATTTGAATTTCTGTATTACATTTTTGCATATTGTGTACATGACAGTCATGTGAAGATGCCATTTAGTAGAAGGGTTAAAGTGCCTATTCAGCCTGTGCGGGTTTTACATATTCGTAATCTTTGGCTTCTACCAAAAAGAAATGTAGTATATCTTGTTGTTCGAAAATTGCATCTTCATGCATTCCCCCCTGCTAAAGTTCACAGGAAGTGATGTCAACGCAGGGACACATAATATGTTGCGGTGTTATTCAACAGTGAATGTTATTGAGTGAATTTTGTCTAAACAGGCTGTTTAAAGTTCAAAGCCAAACTTTCGCTGTATTTCATTGCTGAATCACTCTGCAAAATATCGCGTGTCCCTGTGTTGACGTCACTTCCTGTGAACTTTAGCAGGGGAAAAGGGCATGAAGATGAAATTTGCAAATGACAAGATACAGTATATTATAATTTTTCTCATGAGAATCCAAAGATCATAATATGTAAAATCCCCACAGGCTGGATAGGCACTTTAACAGCTCTGTGACATCTCATACCGTACATCCACAATAGATCCTAAATTATCTTTTGTGGCAAATGACTGTCTAGTCAAATGACTATACCCTACCTAAAGGATAAAATGCCTTTACTAATGAGTAGCTAGCTGCCTTAAGACACTGAAAATTTGCCCTCACCACCACTAGGCCTGTAGGGTCATCAGAGACTTCAAAAAGTTTATTTTTCTCATACAAGCCATACTGTTTCTACTGACCTGTACAAGTCTGTTGTGTATGTTTTACAATATGAATGAGTTGACATTAATCAAGAAATTTTCAATATATTATTAGTTACCGGTAATACAAGGGTTGACAACTCTGTGACAACTAGTAACTCCATAAAAATACAAGTTGGTATGGGCTAACTAAGTAGCCACAATAGATTCTGAATTATCTTTAATTAGCATTGTTATTAAAATTGCAATAATTTGAACCTGTGGCAAATGACTACCAAGTTATAGCTGATATTAAACATGTGAAAAGGAAATTTGAAATGGCCCTGACATTGTCTGGTCTGTTCTGGTCATTGTAATATGTTAATTTATTATGTGCCAAACTGCACGATTAGGATGTTAAATTAAATAGCATTAAACATTTGGTCACTTGTAGACAGTATGTCTCTACAGGAAGGATATTGGCTAAAATCCTGCTCTCCCTTGAAATATTTGATTTTTATATTACATTAACCAGTAAAGCAATCATGCATCAAAATGCTGCCATGCAGTTGGTGTCAAGAACTTTTTACATATTTAACATCAGCAAATGACCCCTGGGGGTTAGGCTAACTATCTGTGGGGATTTAACATATTTGTAATCTGTGGGTTCTCCTGAGATAAATTGTAATAATAATAATAATAGATGGTTTATTGAATATAAAATCGCACTAATACAGTGAATTGCTTTATATTTACAACTGTTTAAAAAGGTCTTAAAAAAGGTCATATTGAAAAAGTTTACAAACAAATAATAGAATACCGGGGGACTGGAACCGGTTTACAATTAGAAACAAAATGTACTAAAGTTTAACATAGAACTTAGTTAAGATGTAATTAAGTCATTTATGCATCTCGTCATGGCGGGGAAAAAGCTGCAGTTTTCCGTTATAACGGTCAGTATTGCATTGGTAAAGAGAAAGTCGATCAACACTACCACGTAATTTTCGGCCATGTGCTTCATATCTCGTCGGTGGAATCAAAGTAGCCAAAGGAGAAGATGGTGTCGATTGTATTTTTTTTAAAGTTTTTTGAGGCACAGCTTTTGTCTGTTATCAGAAAGACGTGGTAATATATCTTGTCAGCTGAAAATTTCATCTTCATAGACCGTTTTGCTGTTAAAGTTGACGGAAATGATGTCATTTCCGTCAACTTTAACAGCAAAAAAGTCTATGAAGATGAAAATTTCAGCTGACAAGATATATTACAATTTATCTCACGAGAATCCATAGATTACAAATATGTTAAATCCCCACAGACGTTATAGGCACTTTAAAGATAATTTAGGATCTATTGTGGCTGCTTAGGTAGTCCATACCAACTGATATATTTCTGGTTTTATGATTTGTCACAGTAATGTAATATGCAAGTTACAGTAGCTAGTTTTGTGCCAAATTGTAAACCATTTACTGCACAATTGAGATGTAAAATTAATAGCATTAAACATTTGGTAACCTGTAGACAGTGTTTTCTACAGGAAGGATATTGGCTAAAATCCTGCTCTCCCTGGAAGATTTGATTTTCTATATCTATGCAATGATAATTTAAAAACCAAAGCAATCATTAGCATTGATGTGTACTTATGTAGGATATTTAATGAATCTTTGTATGGTAATTTAATACTAATTTTTATGTAAAGGGTACATTTTTATTGATTATTCCTATTGTAACACTGCAAAGTTATTTCTTAGTATAAATGTAAGTTTTCTACTTGTAAATAACTCTGCTTCAGTTGAGGAAACAGATAATATTCCTACTGGATGGTGATAAGCTGTGTCCTGCTAATTGCATTTTAGTAATAGCAATTAGCAATTCTATTTATATTTTTACATTATATTTTACTTGCAGAGTTTCCACCTCTGCAAACTCTCTGAAAATGCTATTACTGTAAAAGTACAATATAAGGTGCTTACAGCTAAACTTAATCTTAATTGGTTTTTTTACTCTTGTGTTGTAGAATGATACCGACATTGACATTTTGAGTAAAGTGAAGAATTGTTCATCTCCAAAACTCCTCTCAACTGGACTACTGGAGATATAGAAGACACTATATCACGTCACTCGTTGCAGAAGGATGGTGGTCATCAAATTTAAGAATCAAAATATTTTAAATAGTAGAGTGCTGTGTATGCAGCTGTGTATGGATATATAGCAAAGTGAAAAGGTAGTAAACTGTAAACAAAATACTAACATTTCGAGTGTAGCCTTTCATCGGTCTTACTTTATAGTAATATCCGAGTAATGATTGATATCATATATAAGAGTCTTACTCTGACGAAGGATTCCGCTCGAAACGTCAGTATTTCGTTACTAAAACCCTTGGCAGTTTACCACCTTTTCACTTTGCAAAACATTTTAAAATGCTGTTTTATGTTTATTGTCGGTATTTTATGCCTTTTTGATGCAGAATACCCCAAAGGAACTACCTGCAGTCATAGCAAAATCATATGGGTATAGAAAACTTTTTATCCAATTTGTGAACTATATTAGCTATTATATTTTATGACTTTACTATTATAAGACGATTACATTATTTTAAGATTGCTAAATAAATTATTTGTTGTTATTTGCTTATACTAACTTTATTTTGCACCATACAACTTTAGTCAAGATTAAAATTGGTTAAGGTTAAATTGATAGATTCAACCAATTTACGAATTGGTTGAATCTACCAATTTATTTCCAACCGATTTAATTCGGTTAAAAATCCGATATTTAACCGATTTTAATCGGTTATCTCAGATTCATGCATGTGACCAATAATTATTGGTTGCAACAACCAGTATTTATTAGGTTGAAACAACCAATATTTATTAGGTTGTAACAACCGATATTATTAGGTTAAAACAACCTAAACTATTTCGGTTGAAACAACCTAATTTTAACTGGTTCTCTCAGATTCACCCAGGTAACTGTTTTTTTTTGGTTGTTTCAACCGGTCATTTTTTACAGTGTACTTGGCGTGTAATTACGTCGCGTTCGCAGGCTCTGACTACTTGAGTAGTATAGTAAGTAGGGCTGCGAGCCCAATCGACCTCAAACGTGAATATAAACACCAAAACATCACCAAATTTTGCCAAATCGCGATTCGACAAATTTGACGATGTTTTGGTGTTTATATTCACGTTTGAAGTCGAATAAGCTCGCAGCCCTACTTACTATACTACTACAGCGATCGTTAGTCAATCTAGACACCCTTCGCACGTTTTCTACTAAATTGATGTCAAACACACGCGAGACTAGCGAAACAATACCAAATTTATACTAAATCACGACTCTCGCTAAATTTGACGCCATTTCAGCCATGTTTAAAAAATAGAAAGTGTCGTTTCAAAATTCTCACAAATTTATGTCAAATTACATTTAGGAAAAAATAGAAAGTGTCATTTCAACATTTTCGCGTGTTAAAAAAATAAAATGTGGTACGAGCCCACTCTCACATATTAAAAAATAGTCGTTTCAACATTTTCACAAATTTGTCGAATCGCATTTAAAAAAATAGTCGTTTCAACATTTTCACAAATTTGTCGAATCGCATTTAAAAAAAATAGAAAGTGTCGTTTCAACATTTTCACAAATTTGCCAAATCACATTTAAAAAATAATCGTTTCAACATTTTCACAAATTTGCCAAATCACATTTAAAAAATAATCGTTTCAACATTTTCACAAATTTGTCAAATCACATTTAAAAAATAGTCGTTTCAACATTTTCACAAATTTGTCAAATCACATTTAAAAAAATAGTCGTTTAAACATTTTTACAAATTTATGTATCGTAAAAGTGTCTCACGCGTGATAAAATTGCCACCTGTTATGCAAATTAGATTATTGCCACCTGTTAATAATAGATTAGTCCGTTTGTTCACTATTTTCAGTGTTTGTCGCCTCTTTTCTAAAATGGTGATCGTACACGTATTTTGACGTTGTGATTCCTCCCGACAACAAACCCAAGAAAGGCACGTACGGCGTCACAATCGCGACAATGCTCTCGACGTCTTTCTTTAATAGCGGGTCTTTTTGCAACTCGTCGTTTAGTTCGTCAGGGTTCTCAATAGCGTTCAACCCATCCAGTAGGCTAGCGAATTTGCTGATTAGCAAATCGGTGAGAAAAGCGTTTGCGATTTCCATTCTCTTCAACTCATATTGACGCCATATCTTGTCGATAACCTTTGCGGACGCTTTTTTAATATACGCTTCAGATTGGCTTACCACACCATCGCCAGACAGTCTAATAAGTTCGGCTCTCCTAACGTCAATGTCGTCTTCCACAGTCGAGGCACTAGCGGCTTGAGTATCCTCGACTAATTCCTCAATCGTGGGGTTTTCTTCACTTTTGCGTTTTACCATCACGCTATTACTTATACCCATATTTTATTGCGGAATAACAACCTCGTGACTGTATGGATAGCGCAGTGAGATTTCGAGTCTAGCGTATTTATTATTTTTTAATGCGGTCACAATCGCCGACACTTCTTCTTTGCTAATGTGCCCAAGGTAATCGTCAATAACAACCTTCATATCACTTCTGCTCGGACAGTAGAAGCAAACGAGCTTACTAATGTTTTCTCTATACGGTTTTGCGATCGACGTCAGTTGTTGTGTGATGACAATAACGCTCAACATAAAATGTCGCGCACTAAAAGCCAAGTTGACCAATTGACTAGTCCTATTCTTGACGTCCTGTCCACTCGCACAGTCGTCCAACACAATCAGAGTGTTAGTGCCTTTAAAAACATTTGTTACACACTTGAGAACAGCGTCGACACTGTCTTGCGCGCAGTCTATCGCTAACACGTCAGGGTCGCGCACATATTTCCAATCTTGGTACGCTTTATTCCACTCGAAAGTAGGACAAATCAACACAATGTAGTCAAATTTACTAAAGTACTCAGATTCCAATGTTTCCAGCAAATAATGCGTCTTACCACAAGCTGTCATACCAACAATTAACATATTAAACGGAGTCTCCATTAACTCACGTTTGATTTAATACTGGATTGATTGCAGCCCATTGTTCATGAAGTTGACCAACCCATCACTTATCACAAACACCCTGCACATGACATTTGCAGTCGTCGCTTTCTTAGTGATCTCAAGAAGCACACCAGATTGTGTGTTTACAATGTTCTTGCCAGTGGCGACATTGCGATTATCTTGAACGCTCCTCAAGTCGATGACCAACGCAAAGCCATCTTTATAGAACTTCTGCATGGTCATGAACTGAGCGTGTTCTTCACCCAATCCAAACAATCGTTTCGCTTCTGCATAGAACTTCGACTTTGGGATGCCTTGTGAGTACACACTATTTGGCACACCTTCGATTGTGACTCTAACACTCTCGATATTTGGATAAAGAAACTCCTCACTGTCTGTTCGCGCCTTATTCGTGAATAGCAACACAATTGCCTTCATGCTTTTTCTTGGAAGATTAATGTTTTCATTCACAATGGTTGTGCCTTTGTCCCATTCGGTGGTTTTCATCAACGTAACGTGCTCATATGACAAACTACGACCACTTGTATAGCCCGACGCTATTTCGTCAGCAAGCTCCTGGTTATCAATCGTTTCGTACTCAAGCTCGAGGTTCTCCAGAGTGTATCCACCTACACTACTACCAGATTGTGCCACCATGATGTCTGTAGCTTTAGGAAGTGTGATCACATACTGCAAGTTGTTGTTCATGCTAAAAGGGGTGTACAACCCGTGGTCATTCATAATCTTACCAAGCTTAATCCGCTGCTTCGTCCCAATCACACCAAACATCAACGCGTCACTAACTTTAGCGACGTTTCCACTTGTCGCACCACTGTCGTCCTTAGAAATTAACTTTCTCAAGTTCTCACCACCAATACCATAGTCAATCATTTGATTTCGCGCAGTAACACTCTCCCAAAGGTCGCGATAAACACCAGTGTAATTTTCCCCATTGTTGTCATACACAGTCTCCCCAGCTAGTCTCACAACAAGTTTCTCAACCAACAACTTGCTAACATTATTCAAGAACCAGCTTTTGGCGTTCGCGTTCTTAAAGTCGAACACTAGACCCAACGATCCAGGCACCAAACAGCTACTAACCTTGAGCTTCGGTATATCAATGTAAAGTTCCTCGCCAGGACTGACCTTATTAGGGTTCAACGTGATTACGTGTTGCGTTCTCACCCCTTTTATGACACCCATGGTCGCTCGTCTAAAACCGGGGCTCAACTCTGCTGACGTGGTGTTCATATACTTTACATATGTTTTATCGCTACCGTTTTAGCTTGTAGTAATCATAAGCAAACCACGCAAGTACCACCACAAGTACCCACAGATTTTGAGCCAACCATGCGAGACCCTTCGCACCCAACGTCAACATATTGTAAACTAAATTAGCCAACCCAACAGCCCATGGGCCCATCTTCATTATCGCGTTCTTAACAGCTTGTGCGAACGACCTCATAGCCACAGCGCCTCTCATAACAGCGGATCTACCAGCGATAATAATAGTTGTTATAATCCCAGCCACTGAAATTGATACAGCGCTCAACCCAACCATATTTTCTTTAGCCCATTTCTTGAATCTCTCTAACCTAGACAAGTCGTTGTTTCTGACCTCGTCAGAAATAATTTTATTAGCTTCTTCGTGCTTTGGTTTGAGGTCTTCCTGGAGTCGCACGCTATCCGCTTTCAACTTGGCTACCTCACTAACGTTTTTATACTGCTGTTCTTTCATTGGGTCAGTCTCGTTTAAAGCTTTCAAGCGGTAACTATCGGCTGTGATTTCTAAAGCATTTATCTTCACATCGTTTGAGCCCACTGGGTTCAATACGCCCGCGATTTCTCTCAACATTTGCTCTCCACCACCAACCTCAGACGTCGCATCGTCGTTTAGCTTACTTTCTCGTGACTCCACTTCATCTTCAACCCTATCGGAAACATTCGAGACAATATCGTCTGTCAACTCTTCTGTTGGTGTTATGCTCTCAGACCTCAACTGTGTGTCGACCACGCCACTTGGTGTGTTTTTGTGTTCTTCTTTAGCCTCACCAACTAAGTCCTCAAACGCTCCAACAAATTCAGCGTTAGCTCTCGCTTCGCTATATCCAAATCTCCCAATGTCTCCATCCTTCTTTCTAACGATGATTCTCTTACCTTCAAACTTAACGCCAACCACATCGCCTTTCCCATCATTGACCACCCTCAACCCATCGATAAGTCTCTTCGATCTCGGTCCATCTCCCTTCCTAATGTCTACACCCATAACATTTTTGAGGAAGTCTTTCTTGTCGCTTCTTTCCGCTGATAAGAACATCTTTTTGTCTTTCAACATCGACGGTACACCGTCTCGTATGTCAGACGACGCTCCCTCTTTCAGTTTGTCTGCCGACACGTCTCTAAGCTTGGGAGCGTAGTTGTCATCAACAACTGCTGAGGATCTCGTGTCTGCGCCCCTTATTGTCACCGTCTTACCGTCGTCAGTGTCGATAAGCGACGGCTCTTTTTCTCGAAGCCTTCTCTCTTGCTCTTCCTCCAATCTAATCGCTTTCTCAGACAATTTATCATACTCAACACGTTCGGTGTGTGGCATTTTAACGCTGACGTACTTGTTGTAAATTAAATTTGAAGCTCGAGTGGTACTTTCGAACTCGGCGTATAATTCGTCGTCAGTGTAGGCTCTACCAAGGTTTTCCATCTCGATCTCGTCAAAACCTTCCCCACCCTCAGCCATATTACATTAGCTCACATTTTGAATGTCGCTTTCTGGTATCCACGAATTATGTTTGCTCTCATAACCCAACCATTTGACCAGCGCCATCTTCTTCCCTCTGACTTTCTTTCTTTTCAACACCTTTTCAACTCTGTACACATCGTCGCCATGTTTCCTATTGACCAGCGACAATTCCTATTCATAAAATTTCCCAATAATCTGTTCACCGGTGTGGTCCTCAATTTCGTACACATTAGGATCACCACGAATAACCTTTACCACTTTAAACAGCTCTTCAGTGAAGTTGGCTTCGTAGCCCTTTGTGAACACACTCTTGTACTTACTAATTCTCACCGATTGACCAACTCCAAACTTTGGCAATGGGTTGTCTGCAAATTGGTGGCCAAACAAAGTGGTCCACACTTCGCCTTCATTCGACTTATCGACATCCTTTGGCTTCATCATAATGCTGCGATTCACATTGCTATTGTAATTGCTCACAAACTGATCCAAAACGTCAATCCATTTGTACGTCCCGCGGGTATAAAAGTGCTTCCACATAATACTCTTGAGGCTTCTATTAAAACGCTCGACAACAGCAGCCTTCTTGTCGCTCTTAGTGCTGAAATATTCAACACCATGTTCTTTCAGTAAACTTTTCACACCAACATTGTAGAACTCGAGTCCATCGTCAAATTGCGCTAACTTAGGCATGGCTCCAAACCGATCTTTAAAGTCATTCAACAATTTTCCAACAGCCTTAGTCATGTTCTTAGTGTCTTTTCTATAAACTGCAATTCCAAAAGCGTATCTACTCAATATTTCAATGCCTGTCAATATCCAATAATACCCACCATTCTGTTTTGAGTACTTACTCATGTCCACTAAGTCCATTTGGAGCTCTTCACCAAGAAATCCAACAAAAGTCGCGCGGAACTTATGCCTTCTCACAATAGGTTTGTGTCTAGTGTAGGTGTCCTGCGCTGTCAACCATTCTTTCACTGTTTTTCTAGTTACTTTCAATCCGTCTCCCAACGCACTTTGATACAACCTCTCTGCACCACTGTACCCTGTCTTAGGATTATAATAAATGTCTCTCAACCCCTGCTCTGTCTCCACACCAAGCTCCATATAATTCACACAATATACAGTTCCAATAACACCGCGCCAACGTCAGCGTCACCATTGTTTGGTTTGACACGAAACGTCATACTTGAGTAAATACCTTTTTTAATTCTCACCTTGGACTCGACGTATGCGTAGCGCTGTATCCCCCCATCTAGAGACTGCTCGGTGGGCACTGGCAATGTTGTGATCACATTACTACGCTTCCCATCAGTGCCCACGTTGCTCTCCGTCTCAACAGCGTCGCACGAGACTTCTACATACTTTAGACCTCTGTTCATGTCAATCTTGTTTGGACTGTCGTTCCACCTACCATTTAACGTAATTCCTGCGTCCTTCGCGAAACCAAGCAAAAGCCCGATGTCACCTAGCCTAAGTTCGTATGCGGTGACGTTGCCAAGCCTCGTATGCCAAGCTTTGACCCTACTTTTACCTGTGGCCATCAGCTTCTCCACCACAAAGCTCACACCAACCACTCTGAGCGTGTGTCGTATAGCTCTAACCAACGCGTCGAAGTCGTAGTAGCCCCCACCCAATCGAGTTGCCGTGAACATTGGCGCTGGTCTTCCTGTTCTAATACTTAAGAATCGAATATCGGCATTACTCACCACATTATCATAGCTCCAAAACACAGTGGCCGTCTTGACTACAATGTGTGGGTTATCGTGTGTGGTCACTACACTGTAGTCAAAAGTTACAACTTTCTCCACACCTTCAATGAGCACCGTCAACTTTTGGGGGTTGTTGTGTGTACGTCGCTTTTCAGTGTAACCACCAGAGTCGAACCCATAGTTTAGACTCATTACTTTAGCATGCGTTTAACGTTAGCTACTCAAGCGTCGCATACAAGTCCAACAATATGTCACCAACGTTGACACCACTACCATATCTTGGTCAGTCACGCTAAAAACTAGCTGCGTAAAAACGCCTTTGTTTATCGACACCTTCGACTCAATATTGAATAATTGTTGAACGGAGCTCTTCAGTGGTTGGGTGGTGGTCAATGGTAGCTCAACGATAACCTCGCTTTTGCTACCATTAACAATATTCTCAGGTCTGTTCACAATGCTACAACCCACTTGTACGTACTTCAGCCCTTTGTTAACGTCCACAACATTAGGGCTGACCAAACCACTACTACTTATCGTTGTGTTATCGTTGAACCCTAAGAGTTCTCCAAATTTAAACAGCTCCAATTGTTGGTCGGTTTTTATCGCGCACTTTGAATTGTGTTTGTTGGCTACTAGCTCGATAGTCCCTAATCCTTTCAACTCGTCAGCGATCATTTTAAAAGTGTGGTACCCAGACTCAAGAACGTGTTTGTTGCTGTTGTAACTTATTTCATCATTCACACCGGTCTCCACGTTAACGTAGTCCCAAAAGATGGTCGCTTTTTTTACTAGTAAGTGAGGATCTGAGCCAAACGTCAAAAGTGCCTCTGGTAGATCCACAGTTTCCGTTGGACCTCTAATCAACACTACAACCCTGACCATATAACGTAGCATGTGTTATATAGATGCTGACAAAGAGAAAACAAGGTGAACTAATTTTTCTTAGCGAATTTCCAAATGCGCAATTAAATAAGTTTGAGTTTGGATACAACCTCGCAAACGATAATAAAACAGTCAAGACCGTCGACATTTACTTCAAGTCAGGTCCAAAGTACTCCGACATGATAAACATAAAGTCACCAAAGTTCACGGGTGATAAAGAGTACGTGAAATTCCTTAACAAAGAACGCGACTCCACACCAAGATTCCCAATAATGTGGCGAGGTGGTGGAACTATCCAACCACTGCCAAAAGGTCATAAGAACCACTGGGGACTTTGGGACGGCTATCCAACGGAAAACGTGTTGAATTACCCAGTGAATAACTTTAAAGTCTTTGTTAACCAAAATAGCTACTTCATGTCAAAGCTACCAGTCTTGCGAGTCACCACGTCAAAGACAAAATCAGAGTGGGATGACAACGAATCTTACTACCGCATTGTGTTTGCGACGTATTGTGCGAGTTTCTGTTGTGGAGTGTCATTGCAACATTTATCAGTGTCGCAAGAGGTTCACCCTGTGGTCACAAGTGTGATGAGATTTCATGTGTACTTCACCATTAGAAGACTTCTCAGAAGAATGGAAGGTGGTGAGACCATGAAATCAATAAGTAGAGAATTCAACGCTTCCGAATTGTATGGTAAGATTTCCAAAATCCCCAGAAAACATTACTACCAGAATAAAGTCCTGAGCGATGGCACTTTAGGCGAAACCAGAGTCTACACACTCAACGACGTTCAAAACGATTATAAACGATACGTCGCGCGATTGTCTGACGGCTTTACCAACATTGGACTGCACTGTAAAAAATGACCGGTTGAAACAACCAAAAAAAAACAGTTACCTGGGTGAATCTGAGAGAACCAGTTAAAATTAGGTTGTTTCAACCGAAATAGTTTAGGTTGTTTTAACCTAATAATATCGGTTGTTACAACCTAATAAATATTGGTTGTTTCAACCTAATAAATACTGGTTGTTGCAACCAATAATTATTGGTCACATGCATGAATCTGAGATAACCGATTAAAATCGGTTAAATATCGGATTTTTAACCGAATTAAATCGGTTGGAAATAAATTGGTAGATTCAACCAATTCGTAAATTGGTTGAATCTATCAATTTAACCTTAACCAATTTTAATCTTGATTAAAGTTGTATGGTGCAAAATAAAGTTAGTATAAGCAAATAACAACAAATAATTTATTTAGCAATCTTAAAATAATGTAATCGTCTTATAATAGTAAAGTCATAAAATATAATAGCTAATATAGTTCACAAATTGGATAAAAAGTTTTCTATACCCATATGATTTTGCTATGACTGCAGGTAGTTCCTTTGGGGTATTCTGCATCAAAAAGGCGTAAAATACCGACAATAAACATAAAACAGCATTTAAAATGTTTTGCAAAGTGAAAAGGTGGTAAACTGCCAAGGGTTTTAGTAACGAAATACTGACGTTTCGAGCGGAATCCTTCGTCAGAGTAAGACTCTTATATATGATATCAATCATTACTCGGATATTACTATAAAGTAAGACCGATGAAAGGCTACACTCGAAATGTTAGTATTTTGTTTACAGTTTACTACCTTTTCACTTTGCTATATATCCATACACAGCTGCATACACAGCACTCTACTATTTAAAATGTTTTGATTCTTAAATTTGATGACCACCATCCTTCTGCAACGAGTGACGTGATATAGTGTCTTCTATATCTCCAGTAGTCCAGTTGAGAGGAGTTTTGGAGATGAACAATTCTTCACTTTACTCAAAATGTCAATGTCGGTATCATTCTACAACACAAGAGTAAAAAAAACCAATTAAGATTAAGTTTAGCTGTAAGCACCTTATATTGTACTTTTACAGTAATAGCATTTTCAGAGAGTTTGCAGAGGTGGAAACTCTGCAAGTAAAATATAATGTAAAAATATAAATATAATTGCTAATTGCTATTACTAAAATGCAATTAGCAGGACACAGCTTATCACCATCCAGTAGGAATATTATCTGTTTCCTCAACTGAAGCAGAGTTATTTACAAGTTACATTTTACATTTATACTAAGAAATAACTTTGCAGTGTTACAATAGGAATAATCAATAAAAATGTACCTTTACATAAAAATTAGTATTAAATTACCATACAAAGATTCATTAAATATCCTACATAAGTACACATCAATGCTTATGATTGCTTTGGTTTTTAAATTATCATTGCATAGATATAGAAAATCAAATCTTCCAGGGAGAGCAGGATTTTAGCCAATATCCTTCCTGTAGAAAACACTGTCTACAGGTTACCAAATGTTTAATGCTATTAATTTTACATCTCAATTGTGCAGTAAATGGTTACAATTTGGCACAAAACTAGCTACTGTAACTTGCATATTACATTACTGTGACAAATCATAAAACCAGAAATATATCAGTTGGTATGGACTACCTAAGCAGCCACAATAGATCCTAAATTATCTTTAAAGTGCCTATAACGTCTGTGGGGATTTAACATATTTGTAATCTATGGATTCTCGTGAGATAAATTGTAATATATCTTGTCAGCTGAAATTTTCATCTTCATAGACTTTTTTGCTGTTAAAGTTGACAGAAATGACATCATTTCCGTCAACTTTAACAGCAAAACGGTCTATGAAGATGAAATTTTCAGCAGACAAGATATATTACCACGTCTTTCTGATAACAGACAAAAGCTGTGCCTCAAAAAACTTTAAAAAAAATACAATCGACACCATCTTCTCCTTTGATTCCACCGACGAGATATGAAGCACATGGCCGAAAATTACGTGGTAGTGTTGATCGACTTTCTCTTTACCAATGCAATACTGACCGTTATAACGGAAAACTGCAGCTTTTTCCCCGCCATGACGAGATGCATAAATGACTTAATTACATCTTAACTAAGTTCTATGTTAAACTTTAGTAAATTTTGTTTCTAATTGTAAACCGGTTCCAGTCCCTCGGTATTCTATTATTTGTTTGTAAACTTTTTCAATATGACCTTTTTAAGACCTTTTTAAACAGTTGTAAATATAAAGCAATTCACTGTATTAGTGCGATTTTATATTCAATAAACCATCTATTATTATTATTATTACAATTTATCTCAGGAGAATCCACAGATTACAAATATGTTAAATCCCCACAGATAGTTAGCCTAACCCCCAGGGGTCATTTGCTGATGTTAAATATGTAAAAAGTTCTTGACACCAACTGCATGGCAGCATTTTGATGCATGATTGCTTTACTGGTTAATGTAATATAAAAATCAAATATTTCAAGGGAGAGCAGGATTTTAGCCAATATCCTTCCTGTAGAGACATACTGTCTTAGTGTCTACAAGTGACCAAATGTTTAATGCTATTTAATTTAACATCCTAATCGTGCAGTTTGGCACATAATAAATTAACATATTACAATGACCAGAACAGACCAGACAATGTCAGGGCCATTTCAAATTTCCTTTTCACATGTTTAATATCAGCTATAACTTGGTAGTCATTTGCCACAGGTTCAAATTATTGCAATTTTAATAACAATGCTAATTAAAGATAATTCAGAATCTATTGTGGCTACTTAGTTAGCCCATACCAACTTGTATTTTTATGGAGTTACTAGTTGTCACAGAGTTGTCAACCCTTGTATTACCGGTAACTAATATAAATAATATATTGAAAATTTCTTGATTAATATCAACTCATTCATATTGTAAAACATGCACAACAGACTTGTACAGGTCAGTAGAAACAGTATGGCTTGTATGAGAAAAATAAACTTTTTGAAGTCTCTGATGACCCTACAGGCCTAGTGGTGGTGAGGGCAAATTTTCAGTGTCTTAAGACAGCTAGCTACTCATTAGTAAAGGCATTTTATCCTTTAGGTAGGGTATAGTCATTTGACTAGACAGTCATTTGCCACAAAATATAATTTAGGATCTATTGTGGATGTACGGTATGAGATGTCACAGAGCTGTTAAAGTGCCTATCCAGCCTGTGGGGATTTTACATATTTATGATCTTTGGATTCTCATGAGAAAAATTATAATATACTGTATCTTGTCATTTGCAAATTTCATCTTCATGCCCTTTTCCCCTGCTAAAGTTCACAGGAAGTGACGTCAACACAGGGACACGCGATATTTTGCAGAGTGATTCAGCAATGAAATACAGCGAAAGTTTGGCTTTGAACTTTAAACAGCCTGTTTAGACAAAATTCACTCAATAACATTCACTGTTGAATAACACCGCAACATATTATGTGTCCCTGCGTTGACATCACTTCCTGTGAACTTTAGCAGGGGGGAATGCATGAAGATGCAATTTTCGAACAACAAGATATACTACATTTCTTTTTGGTAGAAGCCAAAGATTACGAATATGCAAAACCCGCACAGGCTGAATAGGCACTTTAACCCTTCTACTAAATGGCATCTTCACATGACTGTCATGTACACAATATGCAAAAATGTAATACAGAAATTCAAATTTCACAATACATTAGATACTAACCAATTATAAAGAGGACTTTCACACGGTATAAAGCAGAATGTCTTTATTTTCTTTTTTCTGTCATGTATGATAATCACAGGAAGTTCCCAAATAAGGCACATACTTGTTTGGCTATCTCATATGGGGACTGTTGAATTAAGTCAAGAAAATCCTGAAATCAATATTATATGTTAGTAAATATTTATGCTTTAAATGTCAATTTTAATCATGGACGGTAACTCAAGCATTGTGCATGCTGGGTACCATTGTTTTAAATTTCTGTGAGCATTGTTCTTAAAGTGCCCTTGAGACAACTACAATAATAATAATAATTATGAGAATTTCTATATTGCTAATTCCCTATAACCCATTAGCACTTTACAATATGGTAGTAACCTAAGTAGATAAATCTCAAAATTACACTCTTAAATTTACAATTGATAGATAACTATTATAAAAATATATTAAAGTCCTAAAAATATTAAAAATAAAAATTATGGATAAGCGGCTGCCCTACTAAGCTTCGAGGAATATAATTTGTCGAGGTTAATAAATGTTCACATTTGCCAGAAAAGATAAACAATAAAAAGTTGTTTATGGAGATAAGGCAGGAACTAAAACAATCAGACATACAGTAGAATCCATAATTCACTATATACAGGAACTGAGTGGTGTTCGGTTCTTGCCCCATTGTAATATGCAATTTATATAACTCAAATTGTGATTATACTTACACCTGGCATATCACATACATTTAACTGCTCATATTTTGTTAGTAAAGTTAGGTAGTTGCAGCTTGATGTTTGTAAAGGTTTAAAGGTTTTGCTATGCAAACTGTGTTAAGTTGTCAATACTCTGAGCACCAGACAGGACTCAAACCTGTAACCTTCTGAATGCTAGACAGATGCTCTAACCATTGAGCCACTGGAACTCAGACGGCAGAGCAAGGTTAATTACGGTATTTACACCCTGGGATGAGTCTTGCCGTTATCACAAATATTTGTTGGACCACAAGTCGTTGTTGTGACAGTGAATTTCCAGTTAAATGTTGTTAGTAAAGTTAGGTATAGTTGCAGTGTGATGTTTGTAAATTTGTAATGGTTTTGCTGTGCAAGCTGTGTTATTTGTGATAACGGCAAGACTCGTCCCAGGATTTAAATACCGTAATTAACCTTGCTCTGCCATCTGAGTTCCAGTGGCTCAATGGTTAGAGCGTCTGTCTAGCGTTCAGAAGGTTACGGGTTCGAATTCTGTGTGGTGCTCAGAGTTTTTCTGAGTATTGACAACTTAACACAGCTTGCACAGCAAAACCTTTACAACTTTACAAACATCAAGTTGCAACTACCTAACTTTAACTGGAAATTGACTGTCACAACAACGACTTGTAGTCCAACAAGTATTTGTGATAACGGCAAGACTTGTCCCAGGGTTTAAATACCATAATTAACCTTGCTCTGCCATCTGAGTTCCAGTGGCTCAATGGTTAGAGCGTCTGTCTAGCGTTCAGAAGGTTACGGGTTCGAATCCTGCGTGGTGCTCAGAGTTTTTCTGAGTATTGACAACTTAACACACTTGCACAGCAAAACCTTTACAACTTTGCTCAACATTCATGCTAGAGTGAGATGCTGATGATACAGTAAAGGTATTATAGTATATGAACACACATGATGTATGAAGTAACTACAAACTGCAATATGCCAATAATATTTTCTTGATGTCACCTACAACAGACTTGTATGGACCAGTAGAAACTAGAAGCAATATGGCTTGCATGAGAAAAACAAACTTACCAATTGAATTGGCAAATGGCAATGCCAATATTGCGAACCTTGATATAAATAATTTCAAAGTATGTTAAGCTGATAGTAAAGCCTTCGCTAAAATCGAATCTGGAAAAATATAACAACTATCTACGTCAAAATATGAGTATTTATCTCAAACTTTAAGTGCGATTCAAACCAAATTGTCAGCCGAACATAAAGGCAAACACAACTCAATTATTAACCTCTGAAATAACCATCCAATCCTTTGATTACAATACGTATGAAAACAAATAATTGAATAAGAACAGGTAATAAATAAATGCGCATTATTAAACAGCTAGTATCTAATAGCTAGTTGCTGACTCGGACTCAAATGATATACAAATATAAAATGATTAAACTGAATGTGACTTACGGACGTACCTTCAAAATTCTGACGACAATCTTCATCTACAGCCCATGATTCGGAAAGCAACGAGTCCTTTTGAAAACCATCACAAAATACAGCCAAGAAATTCAAATTAAATCATCGAAATATAACGATCAAAGACCAAGAAACTTCAAGTTCGTTCGAACATTTCGAAATGGCCGCGTGGTGTATTGTATCCCATGATTCTTTGAGGTCTCACAAGCATCGTGGCGAGCGGCGCTAAGACCCTGGGTACGAGGTTGGGGTAGAGTCTGGCTGCTATTAATAGCTCAAAAAGCGGACAAACAAACCAAATTTGACTCACAAATGATTGCAAAAGAGCTATTTCTTTTGTTATGGCCGCAATAATTATGGGTAAAAGCGGACAAACATCGGTACTGACGTCATCTCGACGGAGCGCTATTGCGTGTGCCATTCAGCCACGCTTTTCGCGTTGTTCGTTTTATGTTAGATTTCAAGTTTTTATTTTGTTATATTGTATTAATTATTAAATACAAATTTTAGGAAAAATGCTAGTTTAACAAAAACCAAGTGACTGCAAATCAATTTTAATTGGCATCTTTGTGTACACAGTGGACACAGACCACGTCATAGACACATCAAGGTTATTTTCTCGAGATTCAGAAGCTTTATAAGAACAAAAACCCTAACCATAATCCAAATAAAAACTCTTGTCATAACCATAAAATAAAATATATCCTATTCATCGGAGCATCGTGGGGAGCGGGCGGACCTCGTACCCAGGGTCTTATCTCCACTCCCGGTTGCTTGCCGCTTTGTTCGTTTTATGTTCGCATTAAAGTTTTTATTTGGTTATATTGTATTAATTATTAAACCCAAATTTTATGAAAATATAAAAATGCTAGTTTAACAAAAATCAAATCACTGCAAATCAAATGTAATGTGCCATGCTAGCAGTTTTGTAAAAACACTTCGGTTCTTAGTGTTAGGACTAACTTACACTGTGTTATTTTACATTAATTAAATCCGTCCTGTCCGTTCTGCACATGTGTGATATTTCAAACGTGCGGACTCCATATGTCAACAAACTTCAACGGAATAGATTTTCGACAGTTCGAAAGCGAGTATTCGTCAAGGTGGCGAAGGCGCGAGTGGAAGTTAAATATATTATCCACGAAGCCATTTAACAAATTCGACCAATTTAAATCGGTCTTAACATAAAACAATTTGGTTATTTTGTTCACATGCACTTTACCAATTAACAATTGGTTGTGACCAATTAACAATTGGTTTAAATAACCAATTTATATATGGTTGTAACCAATTCGTTTGGTTATTTCAACCGTTTTGAATTGGTTGCAACCAATTTAAACGGTTGTTTCAACCGGTCGTTTTTTACAGTGTGCAATATCTAAATCAGAGCATAGAGTCCTTTGTGTACTCCACACTTGGTGCGCAAGCGAGAACACGTGTGTCAGTCGTTGGTGGTTCTGCAGGAAGTCTAGAGACCCAACAAGAATTCCGCAAGTTGTTTTCTGACAGTGTTATCAACTATGACGTATCGACATGGATTCTCAACATGAATAAATCGATTAGAGACACCAACGTTGTCCAAAATCTTGCAGTGTCACCAAGTACATGGTTAATGCCAAGTAACCTAGTGATTCTCAAGAACAAAATCGCTGGGTACAACAACTTATTAAAGATTGCTACGGAGTCCATGAGATTTGGAGTGAACACTCGCTTGAATGCAACAACACCAACGACTGTGGCTAAAAAAGTCCACCAAGAAAATGTGGTGACTAACTTAGTAGTACCAACGACTGTGAAGAAAAAAGCTCACCAAGAAAGTGTGGTGGCACCAACGAGTCTTGTGGCTAAAAAAGTTTACCAAGAAAGTGCGGCACCACTTCCCATGAGAAAAGCAGTGGTCACAAGTAAGTCAGACACGACAACGTTGGCGATAATCTTAGGGTTCTCAGCAGTCTCTGGCTATCTACTAACCAAATACACCTTGAAGTAGTAATGAGTCTAAACTACGGGTATGAGTCTGACGACCCTCACGATAAAATACTAAAGAGAACGAAAAGGCATCTGGACGAAGATCCTAAATTAAGCGCGACTGGTGGAAGGATGTCTGGAATAATAGACATGCAAGGCTCAGCGATAAAAAACGTAGCAGACCCAGTCGATGACTCAGACGCCACCAATAAAAGAACTCTAGAGCAATCGCTATCAGATTACCTCAAGAGTCAGTCCTACAACATTATGCTCGACTTCAACGTTAGCACACACGCCTTGAAAAACGTGGAGTTTCACACCAGTGGCTCAAACAAAGTGAAAGCCATTGGTGAAACAAGCAAATTAGTGCAAAATAACTCAACCTATGGTCCTATTATTGGCATCAGCAGTGTAAGCCAAAGTTTTCTATCCCCTGTGTTAACACCAATCCCACTTGAGTCAGGTCTCCACTTTAATTGCCCAAGTATGCAATGGTGTGATCTCTCCATTTTTGTTGTGGTGAGGTTACCTGCTCGCACCGCTGGATCAAATTGGGAGACAATTATATCAAACGACGACGGCCAGTGGGATAAGTTCATAGGGTACAAGACTGGTATGACTAATGGACTCGCGTATGGTGGTAGCGTCCCAGCAATGGAGAGCATATGCACTATTCCAAGCGGTGTTGACCTCACCAAAATGCACATGATATCAATACACTGGCAAATGGACAATTCACATGTCAGGGTCAACAACGTTAAGTCAGCCGACTCAGACTTCGTAGCGAATATGAAAAAGATAGGCACACCCTATGGAACAATTTTTGGAATACATCGACCAAGAATACCACTCGCACCTTATGCATACCCATCGTTGATAGAATTCTACGGTGTGAAAATTGTGAGTGGTTACATGACAAACCGAGACATCATAGTCATGGGTGGAAAAATGATGAAGGAATATGGTATAAAGTAAATGGGAGCATGTTTTTCGAGACCTCATGAAATATATAAGATAAATAAAACGACTGACCACATGTTCAAAGCTGGTGGGTCATTTGGTCGCGGTGACGTTACTCTCGAGCTCCACGCTGAGATTGGTATGAGGTCTAAAAAGACTTACGGCGAACCTATTATGTTGCCAGAGTCAGACACTGTGGGAGTGGTAGGAGACGTGACCTAAGTTAAAATGGGTTGGTTTAGAAAGCTGGTTCGTAACATTAGAAACTTTTTCAGACGACGTAGAAAACCGAAGACTAATAAAACACACCTGCTGCATTGGTACACAACAAACCAGATCTATAAAAGGCGTAGCGCCCACATCGAGTAGTTTTTTCTCGTGGGGGACTATATAGTGATGACTTCCGCAGCACCTCAACTATTCGATTTCGATGGTCACCAAATCACGACGGTTAACCACAACGGTGAAATATGGTTCAAAGCAAAAGAAGTCGCGAGCGCTCTAGGTTACGCTCGACCAAAAGATGCAGTTAACGATCATGTCGAACCTGATTGTAAAATGAAGATGGAACAAGCCTCGTTTATCAACGAACTTGGGGTCTACTCATTGACGTTCTCAAGTAAAATGGAGCGTGCGAAACAGTTCGGAAGGTGGGTGCACTCAGAAGTCTTGCCAAGCGTTAGAAAGACTGTGGCTGACGTTGGTCTCAAGCACAACCAGTTTAAAATGATCACCGAGTTCGACCTTCATACGAAAGTTGTTGGTTTTCTTAGGAAATATTATCCAGAAGCTATTTTGATAGCTGCTTGTGGTGAGAATCAAGACACTTCGAGTAAAAGAATAAACTCATGGAAAAAAGGTTACCAACGTGGAACACCTGACTTGATTATTGCCAATGCAAACCGACAGCACACTGGGCTTGTGATTGAGTTCAAGAATCCAGGTGGCACAGGCAAGACGTCCAAAGAGCAGGAGTCTCTGCTACTCAGATACAAATCCGCTGGTTATCTAACGTTGTTGTGCGACTCATACGATGACGCTATTACCACGGTAATAAAATATTTCTTTGACGTTGGGTTTCAGTGCTCTCAGTGTTTTCGTAAATTTAAAAATAAATCAGCGTTGAGTAACCATGAGAGACGCTATTGTAAAGAGACTTCTTAGACAGCGAGTAATAAGTCGAATTAGCACTCGTTCTCGTTGTTGAGACAACGTTTGAAGCGACAACTGCTCTAGCATTTTTTTAAAGACGTTTTTAACTTGATAAAAACGTTTGCGAAACTTTCTCTCTTTATTTCACAAACCTTCTGACCACTGTGTGAAAAAACGTTTCTACTGGAGACATTGGACGCTTCATGTGACCAATGTATAAATTTAAAAAAGTGGGGTATCCGAGAACACCCTTAATTTTGTGTGGAAGGATGATGACGTCTGCACACTGCGCGATATTGCTCAGCACCACCAACGAACGATGGTCCTGGGTTGTGTCTCCAACTGAATGGTGCGTCAACAGTTGTTCCATCAGTGTCACGACAAACAGCACAGTACGCTTTTAGAAACGTGATGTCGTCTGCTACTGAGAGCAGTGTGTCGAGCTCACCAATTCTTTTTAAGCGCTCTGTTGATATGAGACCACAAATAATGACGTGAATGCCAGCTTTAATGTAATCGCGAATAATTGGGAGTAACCCAGAGTACCAATGGCCCTCATCAATGCCGATGACGTCATAATCGGCTATCTCGGAAGAACTTGGAAGGTTGGTGATTAACTTCGCAGGTAAACTGTCTGACCCGACAACAATGGTCTGACGATGTGTGGAGAACGCATGGTCAGTTCGCCTAGTGTCACCTGTGTTGTTCATGTAAAGGACTTTGAGCCCTGACTTACTTAACGTGACTAACCTACGAAGAGTCTCTGTTGTTTTTCCTGCAAACATGGGACCAATCACGATTTCTAGTTTACCAAGTTTCTTCATGATTACTATACCCTCAGAGAAATGTTCTCTCCTCTTGCGGCAACTGTTGCTCGTTGTTAAATATCCGCTGAAGCTCTAAGTTTTTAAGATGGGTCTGCGAGCTCTCATGTCTCAAGTGATACAGTGGGTCGTTGGTGGCCACACCGCATGGGTGACAGGTGTACACGCTTTCACCCCTCGCAAAGCGTCCGTGGGTGGGCGAGAGTACGTGGTCCCTGATATTATCCGCACCCAGTATCTTATTACACCCTACCTTGCAAACGTGAACGTCGCGGTTTGCGGCGAGCTTAAGCCACGCTTTGGCTTTGGTTGAGCATGGTTCCCACATAAGGGTCGCTAAGAACACTTGGAGGAAGTTACCGAGTAATGTAGCGTTGGACTCACGAGGGTTGTTCAAGTAGACGCCACTCGCTAACATAAGGTACTTGAATGATGAGTAACACCACACAGGGATTATGCTAGCTAATCTATCAGCAAGCTCGTTGGCTCTTTCCTCCCGAAGATCGATCCAAGCGTCGAGAAGATGCCTAGTGCGGTTGACCTGAGAGCCAAACCGTTTTGGCAACCCTCCGTCAGGGTTGAGGTCAAGGAGTGGTGAGCATATTGAGAAGTACTCGTTTAAGACGTCGGGCCCAGAGGCGCCTTGTGGGGTAGACACACTGGTAAAGGCCGTTCTCAGCATGTTGGCAATATCTTCTTCGCTGATTTCTCGGGCTTGAGTCATTATGTTATACTCTCAGAAAAAATCCTAATTTTTTTTAGCGCGTTTGGTCTGGAACTGTGAGATACCTGTGAGGTCAACTGTGGGACACCTGTGAGGTCAACTGTGAGTAAGATAACACGTGATAGTGTATTAGATGGTTGAGGACTCACAGACGGCTGTTGAAGCGAAGATCACGGCTGATGTGAAGAGTGTTAAGGTAAAGGACCCAAAGCGCGTCGCTGCTGGTAAAAAGTTAGCTGAGATATCGAAAGCTGCGAAAGAAAAGAAAATGCGTGAAATGATAGTTAACGAAGAACAGGGTGGTGAGTGGAGCTATGGTTACATTGTTGGAACACTTGGTGTTATCATTGCTGGTGCTTCATTGTGGTACACAATTAGCAGTGAAAAAGTGAGCGCTACACCAGCACCTGTGTCAGAGAACCACAAAACTCATCGTCCAGCGTTAGACACATTTGATTCTTGAACAAAACACACGACAATGTATATATGTCTGCGATCGATCGAAAAGAACTTATGAACGAATTGTACGATGCGTTACTTGTTACGACTGGTGCTGTGGCGGTGAGTATGATTTCTAAAAAGGCTTTGGGAGAACCATTGGGAACACCAGAGACTGTGAAAGGCACAGTGAAACTTGCTGCAGCTGTTGGTGCAGGAACGCTGTTAGTAAAATGGGCGCAATCGAAAAAGTGGATACCGACAGACCCATTCAAATCAACGTAAGTTAATGGCGAGTGTTGTGGCTGGAGGGATATTTAATGCAGTGGCTTTTGCAGGCGCTGGTTTTATGTTTTCGAAGTTTAATCACTCAGGTTATGAAGCTGAGATGAAGAGACACAACCATGCGTTGGAACAGTTAGCCAGTGCGAAAGAAGTGTGGTATGAAAATGAAGTCGCTAAGAAAGATAAGATCCAGCGTTTGCGACAACGGCTCTCTGATGCTAATGCTGACATCAATGACACAAACCACGCGTTGGAAGAACTTAGAAGCGTAATGACCATACAGTACAGCGGACGAGTGTTCACTGACCTCCCGAAGATTGCGGATTACTACCAACCGAGTGCGGAAATGAAGGAATACCAATTATTGTTTGTTGGCGCGCTAGGTTTGGGTAGTGGAATAGCGGTATGGGTACTAGTTCGGTGAAAAAATGTTGGAGTAGTATAAGAGTGATGGACAAACTTATGAGGCAGATGAGCTACGGCTACACAATTGACGAAATCGCGAGTGAGACGCAAACTGAGTGTGGAGACACCTTCAGAATTTACTACTGCTCGGATTGTGACGTTGTGAAACATCTAAGTGACTGCGGTGGGTACGCGTGTCCAAAGTGTGGTGACATCGAATGGGGCTACATTCAGAGTTACAGCGACATGAGACTCACGCGACTAAAAAGCGTTCACAAACGGTCTTGGTGGATGGGGAGGAGACTACGGAACGTTGTGAAGGGTGAGCACCTTGAGTTGATAAAAGAGGACTTCCTGAAAGTTGTCAATGTGTTGCACTCATGCAATTTGATAAAGGGTAGAAATGTCAGCAGATACGGATACTACATTATTAGGTTGTGTCATAGAAGACGAGTCGAGACACTCAAGAAGGTGCTTGACCTCAAAGACGGGAAGGTGAAAGACTTGTTCGACGACAATTTGTTTGGGGTGGTGTACCCAAAGCTGGGATGGTGTGAAAGTGGCGATATTTATTACAATGAGTGGGCTAAGAAAAAAAAGTGTAGTGTAAGTATAAGCCAATGAGTCAGACTGTGAAAAACCCGCTGAAAAAAAGACAGGCGCATAAGACGAGTGCAGCCGTTGTCAATTCACTAACAGATGAAGCGACCAACGTTCACGGCTTTTTTAGAGACCAAGAAACACAACCTGCAGTCGAAGACCTCGCGCCGTCAACGCATCTGTTGGATCGAGCACTGAGAGGGTTCACAAGGTCCTATGGAGTCGAAGTAATTGGCGACAGAGACATCAATCAGGTAAGTGGTAGTAGAAGCGCTGTTACTCACCTTTTGAGACGTGAACTAGGTGAGACCAACGGAATGAAAGTGGTGGAGACAGTCAAGGTCACTTTTGAGAAAGTTTTAGAACTCGATAAGACCACATACAAAACTGCCTACTTTAACAGCGAAACGTTCGTCGTCATTAATGACCACGACATCGAGGGTGTTGCCAATCGCGGGTCGGAGCAGATTTTGATGCGGATAGCTGGGTGGTTATCTGAGGGGTCTGGATGGACTATCGACAAAATAGATGCGCACTACGTCAACGTCGCTATTTACAGACCTTTGCATGGGAGTAGCTACATTGCGTTGCCAAAGGAGCTGCGCAACAGTATGAAGGGTCTGATAAATGTAAATAACGATGATGACAACGAGTGCTTTAGATGGTGTCACCTAGCGCATAAGTTTCCTGTTGGAAAACACTCCGATAGAACGTCGAAGTACGCTAAGCATGTCAGTGAGCTGAATTATGACGGAATTGACTTCCCAGTCACACTCAAAGATCACAACAAGATCGAAAAGGCTAACGAAATTAGCATCAATGTTTTTGGGTACGAAAATAAGCAGCCATTCCCTGTGTACGTTTCTAAGGAAGCGTACCCTGACCATATGGACCTACTGTTGATAACTAATGATGTAGGCAACAAGCATTATGTGTACATTCGCGATTTTAACAAATTCATGTACCGTCAGACAAAGTATAACGCGAGAAAGCATTTTTGCAGGTATTGTTTGCAGTGTTTCACCCGCGCGGACGTGCTTGAAAGTCATATTGAAGTGTGTTTGGTCATCAATGGGAAGCAAGCTATTAAAATGCCGCAAAAAGGTGCGAAAGTGAAATACGAGAATTTTAGCAGACAATTAAATGTACCATTTGTGGTGTACGCAGATTTCGAGGCTATCGCACAGAAGGTGCACACAGCGACACCATCAAGCGAGCGTAGCTACACAAATGCTTACCAGAGGCACGTTGACTGTGGTTATGGGTATAAACTGGTTTGTTGCTACGATAACGAGTACAGTAAGCCAGTAAAATGTATCGCGGTGAAAACGCAGTTAATAAGTTCATTGGGGAGATGTTAGAAATTGTTGAATATTGTAAAGAAACATCTGAGAGTCACTTTAACAAAGAAATGGTGTTGACTGATGACGATAAGAAGAACTTCGACGAGGCTAAAAGTTGTCACATTTGCGGTGTTGAGTACACTGGTGCTGACGTTAGAGTGAGAGACCACTGTCACGTGTCAGGTAAGTACAGAGGGTCTGCGCATCGTCAGTGTAACGTGAACTTTAAATTGACTGACAAAATTCCTGTGATCTTCCACAACTTACGTGGCTACGATAGTCATTTCATCATGCAGGAGATTGGTAAGTTTGGTCAAGACATAAATGTGATACCAAACAACATGGAGAAGTACATGGCGTTCATGCTTGGAAAAAACTTGGTATTTTTGGACAGCTTTCAGTTCATGGGTAGTGGTCTAGACAACTTGGTGAAGAACCTACCGAGGGACGCTTTCAAATACACATCAGAAGTGTTTCACGACGAGGGTTTGGCGCTCATGACAAGAAAGGGAGTCTATCCCTACGATTATATGGACTCCTTTGATAAATTCGACGAATGCGAGCTACCCTCCAAAAAGGACTTTTACAATATTCTGAATGACGAAGATATTACGGAAGAAATGCATGAGCGTGCTTGCGATGTGTGGGACTACTTCGACGTTGAAAACATGGGTGGGTATCACGACCTGTATTTGAAAAGCGATGTGCTCTTGCTCGCTGATGTTTTTGAGAACTTTAGAAAGACATGTCACCGTGAGTATAAACTAGACCCTTGCCATTATTTCACATCGCCTGGGTTGGCTTGGGATGCTATGCTGAAGATGACTGGAGTGGAGCTTGAGTTATTGTCCGACATCGACATGTTCCAGTTCGTAGAATTAGGTATGCGTGGTGGCGTGAGCTACATATGCAACAGACATGGCGTGGCAAATAATAAGTACATGGAAGGGTACGACAAAACGCAAGAGTCGAAGTACCTGATGTACCTTGATGCCAACAATTTGTATGGATGGGCAATGAGTCGAAGTCTACCCACGGGCGGCTTCAAGTGGTTGACTGAGAAAGAAATAGAAAAAGTTAATCTGCACGACTATCACAACAATAGTAAAAAAGGTTTACTGCTTGAGGTCGACTTGGAGTACCCAGCCCGTTTGCATGACCTACACAACGATTACCCGTTGGCTCCTGAGAAGATGGAGATAACCGTTGACATGTTGTCGGAGTACTGCATGAAAATCAAAAATAAGTTTAACGTGAGTGTTGGTGGTGTGAAGAAGCTGGTGACTAATTTGATGGACAAAAAAAAGTATGTGTGTCACTACGGAAATCTGCAGTTGTACATGGATCTTGGATTAAAAATCAATAAGATTCACAGGGTCTTGCAGTTTGACCAGTCCAAGTGGCTAGGCAAGTACATCGACTTTAACACAGTCAAAAGAACCGCGGCTAAGAACGCTTTTGAGAAGGACTTCTTCAAGTTGATGAACAACAGTGTGTTCGGAAAAACGATGGAAAACTTGAGGAAGCGCGTGGACGTAAGATTAGTGACCACTGCGGAGAAATTTAAAAAGCTTGTCTCAAAGCCAACGTTTGTGTCTTGCAAGATATTTAGCGAGAACTTAGTTGCTGTCCACAAAGTTAAAGAAACGTTGACACTAAATAGACCTGCATATGTGGGTATGTGCATACTAGACTTGAGTAAAACGCTGATGTACAATTTTCACTATAATTATATTATGAAAAAGTACTCTAGCGACACCTGCAGATTGCACTTCACTGACACTGACAGTCTGTTGTACTCAATCAAAACTGACGACGTTTATTCCGACTTTATGATGGAGTGCGAAAAGTTTGATAATAGTGACTATCCTGCAGACAGTCCATTCTTTTTTAGAGAAAATAAGAAAGTTATTGGGAAGATGAAGGATGAGTGCGCTGGAACGCCAATTGTCGAGTTCGTCGGGTTGCGCAGTAAAATGTACAGCTATTTGAAAGAGGGTGGAGGTGGTGGGAAAACCGCTAAAGGTATTAGAAAAAATATAATTAAAAAGGTAATCAGACACGAAGATTACAAAAGCGTGTTACTCGATGAGAAACAGTTGCGGCACCCAATGAAGACCATTAGAAGTGACAAGCATCAGCTCTGTAGTTGTGAAATTAATAAAGTGTCGCTATCCTGTTTTGATGATAAACGACACCTTTTAGAAAATGGTATTGACTCCTACGCGTATGGTCACAAAAACATTGGAGTGAGGGCGACAAACACTGAAAATAGTGAACAAACGGACTAATCTATTATTAACAGGTGGCAATAATCTAATTTGCATAACAGGTGGCAATTTTATCACGCGTGAGACACTTTTACGATACATAAATTTGTAAAAATGTTTAAACGACTATTTTTTTAAATGTGATTTGACAAATTTGTGAAAATGTTGAAACGACTATTTTTTAAATGTGATTTGACAAATTTGTGAAAATGTTGAAACGATTATTTTTTAAATGTGATTTGGCAAATTTGTGAAAATGTTGAAACGATTATTTTTTAAATGTGATTTGGCAAATTTGTGAAAATGTTGAAACGACACTTTCTATTTTTTTTAAATGCGATTCGACAAATTTGTGAAAATGTTGAAACGACTATTTTTTTAAATGCGATTCGACAAATTTGTGAAAATGTTGAAACGACTATTTTTTAATATGTGAGAGTGGGCTCGTACCACATTTTATTTTTTTAACACGCGAAAATGTTGAAATGACACTTTCTATTTTTTCCTAAATGTAATTTGACATAAATTTGTGAGAATTTTGAAACGACACTTTCTATTTTTTAAACATGGCTGAAATGGCGTCAAATTTAGCGAGAGTCGTGATTTAGTATAAATTTGGTATTGTTTCGCTAGTCTCGCGTGTGTTTGACATCAATTTAGTAGAAAACGTGCGAAGGGTGTCTAGATTGACTAACGATCGCTGTAGTAGTATAGTAAGTAGGGCTGCGAGCTTATTCGACTTCAAACGTGAATATAAACACCAAAACATCGTCAAATTTGTCGAATCGCGATTTGGCAAAATTTGGTGATGTTTTGGTGTTTATATTCACGTTTGAGGTCGATTGGGCTCGCAGCCCTACTTACTATACTACTTACTTGCATAACCCTTGCGTGAGTTCCGCTACGTTACTCGGGCAGTATCTTGAGGTGCTATACGCAAGCCTTCTATAGAAACCAAAAAGATCCAAGCTTAAAGCATGGTTAAAACTTGCTGAAAACTGTGACATTGGTATTTGTGAGTCGTGCCAAGATTTGTTCGACACACACATCGTCAAGTTTTGTCCATCTGGTCGTTAATCCAAACGCACTTAAATATATATATCATGACCAACGTGATTCCTCCTAACGCTTCCGTGCTCGATGAAATCCTTGCTAAATCTCAAAGATCAAACATTCTCTCTGTGTGTGCCCCACAAGACGCCTCTGGGCCTGACACCCTAGAGCGTTACTCGTCGGTTTTCGCGCTGCGTGACCACAGCGCTCGAGGGTCAACTCAACTTTACGAAACGCTTAACACTACTGTTAGCACTTCACGACGTTTCGGTAAACACCGCAGAGCTAGTGCCCTGCTTAATAAATTATTCGAGATTATCCCAATGGTAAGCTACTTAGCGTATGAACATATCGTGTTCGCAGGCTATGATTACTCGGATGACCCTTGTAGATCACACGCTATAGAACTCGGCGACTGCCTTGAGGTGTTCTTCCTAAGCCTTCTATGAGACCAGAAGAGTCCGAGCTTAGAGAGTGGTTAAAAGTCGCTAGAAACCACGATGTTGATATTTGTAGGCCATGTCACACGATGATGGGTGAAGACAATGTCGATGATCACGTGACCGTGGTTGGGCAGATAAGGATCGGAAACGGTGGTGCGATGAGTGTTATCCATGTGGTGTAACCAGCAACGACCCAAGATTCAAAACAACACATGAAAACTCAAGTTCCCGCGTTAGAAACTTAGAATCCCGCCAACAAATCGACCGTGGGGAAGGCTAGTGGTTAATCCAAACGCGTCACTAAGAAAATTTCTCAGACCATTATAACCATGACAGAAAAAGTTGGTAAACTGGAAATCATCATTGGTCCCATGTTTGCGGGTAAGACAACAGAAACTCTCCGTAGACTAATCGTGTTAAGCAAGTCAGGGCTCAAAGTTCTTTACATGAACAACGCAGGGACACCCGACGAACGGACCACACATTTTCCACACACCGTCGAACTATTGTCGTTGGATCAGACTGTTTACCTGCGAATCTTATCGCTGGGCTTCCAACGTGTGATGAACTGGCTCGGGTTGCGACGTCGTTACCCTGACTTGTCAGTTGTGATTGAGTACGTCAAAGCTGCCATTCACGTGATCATTTGTGGTCTACACTCAACAGGACACTTGAAAAGACTTGGTGAGCTTGACACGTTGTTCCCACTTTCAGACAACATCACCTTTCTTAAAGCATGGTGTGCCGTTTGTCGTGACGCTGACGGAATAACCGTTGAAGCACCATTCAATTGGAGATATAACCCAGGACCATCATTTGTTTGTGGTGCTGAACAATACAAAGCGGTGTGTAGACGTCACCACCCTGACACGCGTGTGTGACAATTAGTTGCGACCACGGTGTATCCATTTCATGTGGTTGTTTAACGTCACCATACTTTTAAATTTACGAATACACCAGCGACATTTAAACCTGATGTCAAAGAAATAATTTACTATCACATTAATAGCAGAATCATACGACTCGCACAACAACGTTAGATACCCAGCGAATTTGTACCTGAGCATTAGTTTCTTTTGGTCTTCGGCACATTTACCTGTGCCACCTTGTGCCACCCATTTACCTGGGTTCTTGAACTCGATCGCGAGTCCATTGTACCTTTTGTGTGCGTTGGCAATAATTAAGTTGGTAACCTTTTTTCCATGAATTTATCCTTTTCGAAGTGGTGTCTTGGTTTTCACCACAAGCAGCTATCAAAATAGCTTTTGGGTAGTATTTCTTAAGAAACTCAACGACTTTCGTGTGAAGGTCAAATTCAGTGACCTGCATCTTGAATTGATTGTGTTTGAGAATCGTGAAGGAACCAGTCTTTCTAATTCTTGGCAAAACGTACATCTTACTCGAGAATATCAGCGAATATATCCCCGGTTCATTGATAAATACAGTCTGTGGGTTGAACTTTAAGGGGGGGCTCAAATCACACCCCCCTTATTTTGCAGTCAGATTCGACGTGGGCAGTCACTGATTTCTTCGGTTGAGCGTACCCAAGCGGAGCACTTGCGACGTCTTTCGCTTTGAACCACGGATCACCACGAATCGTGAGTGTTGTGACACTAGAACCATCAAAGTCAAATATTAAATTAAATTGCGGACATTATTGTTATGCCCACATAAATATTTATTTACGGTGCGCTAATAAGGACGTCACCATGCACTTGGTCTTTGTTAGGTGCCTTATAGACCTGATTTGTTGTGTACCAATGCATCCGATGTGTTTTAACGGGTTGAATGGTCTTCGACTTGCGTTTGAAAAAGTTTCGCACGTTACGAACCATCTTGGTGAACCAACCCATAATAACTTAGGGTGTGTCTACCGTCACAGCGTCAGCAGCGTCTGGTAACACAATCGGTTCACCGTAAGTCTTTCTCGACCTCAAACCAATTTCAGCATGAAGTTCAAGGCTCACATTACCGCGACCAAACGACCCACCGGCCTTAAAAACAGTCTACAATCAATCCAGTATTAGATGGACGCTTGCACCGTTTAATATTCTAATTGTTGGGATGACAGATTGTGGTAAGACACACTATTTACTTGACGCACTGGAATCAGAGTATCGCGGTAAATTTGACTATATCGTGTTGGTTTGCCCTACTTTCAAGTGGAACGAAGCGTACCGAGATTGGAAATACATACACGACCCTGCCGACGTGTTAGCGATAGACTGCGCACGAACTAAATGATGAGCTACAAGACCCGTTGCTAAAAAAAGATGTTGAAAGCATTATTGCGATTGTAACGCCGTACGTACCTTTCTTGGGTTTGTTGTCAGGTGGAATCACAACGTCGAAACATGTGTGCGACCATCACTTTAGAAAGGACACCACAGAGGGTGCTGAAAGTTCGAGTCACCAACCGCATAATTTACATACCAACACCTGTTAGCCGCAATTATTTCCACGGCGAATGGACTCGTTGAAGCGACACTGATGCCATCAGCTGGGTTTGATGGAGCGTGCTTTAGTTGTGAAACGAAACGTAAAATTTGTTGAACAGTACCACTAAACTGTGAGTTTAGTGGGTTTTTTCGCGTGTGAAATTAGTGATGTGTGTGAAGCGACATCGATGATGATAACGATGTGTCCTTGAAGTGTGGTTGTGTAGTATAGAGTACGTGAGTACCGGCACGATTCTATGATTTGTACGACGGGTCGAGACCAACCCCACGTCAAACTCGCGGGACACTCCGTTGAGACAGTAAATAAAGCGACATCGATGGCATCAGCTGGCGTCTAAAGTTGTCCATTTCCAAAACTTGAAAAATAGCCCAAACCAGCTCCACGTCTACGGCTGAGTTTAGCGTCTTGAAATGGCTTCTCAAGCCACACTTCTCGTTCTCTAATATCTCCTGTCTAAATCTGCACTACTATACTCAGCTGGGCTCGGCGGAATGCTGGGTTGGTCTTGGACTGTCGTACAAATCATAGAATCGTGCCGGTACCCCCATACTCTATACTACTTATCCCGAATCTCAGATCATTTGCATTTGAAACTGCGCACTGACTTATATAGGTTACCGAAATATCTTGTCACAATATTTATTTTACAACACCCAAAACTTAAAATAAACAAAAAATACATTTCGATGAAATTCTATTGTTTTATAAATATACTTATAAATATTTACATAATGCGCATTTAAATACCTCAGCAAGCAAGTGTTAGGTACGTTATTTTAGTATCCAACTTTGTTTCGATGACTCATCATCTGTATTTTGTCTCAGTGGGCTCGCCAAAATACGGCATGACTCGTAAAATATACAGCCGTTCTGTACATTGACTGATTGTCTTTGTGAATACATCCACCAATCAAACTGCAGCAACTGCGCATAATGTTTCATATATCGAGGGAGGTATAATCGTTTGAGGTATGCGAGAAATAAACTGTCTCCATCATCATGGCGCAGCCAGCTATGCAAATTAGTGCGGAAGAATTTCACAAAATTTTTGGAGAAAAATTGATGGAGATTAAACTTATTGAACGAAAGTGACGTATAGAAAGGGTGATGTAGAAAGGGTGATAATAGCGTGTTGAATAGACCGCAAAAACATTGAGGCGAGCGCGCGGCTTTTTACTATTTCCTTGGCGTACTATTGTTCTTAAAAATCTTTGCTACCCTCATAACTTTACCTGCATGGTTTTTCTTAATGTAAGACAGAGAAAAACAAAGTAAACACGTTTTGTTTTGCTTGGGGATGGCCGCGATAAAGCGCAAGTAAACCTCGTACTCAGCGCATTTTGACTCGACGACGACGAAAACTCTAGGAGGGGGGTAGAAAGACGGGCGAGGGATTATTGCGGATACGTATTTCTAGTTATTGTTATTAACCGCGCTCTCGTCCCAATGTTTTTTCACCTTCTTGCAATATGGCGGAAGAAACGTTGAAAATGTCTATTCTGGCCTGCTGCACATTCCTAGCATTCCATTGGACGGACCAACGGGTAAGTTCCGAGGATGTCTTTTGGGTGATCCTTTCTAATCAGCCAATATTCGTTGGGGAGACAAACGGCAGTGGTCGATTATAATTTCTAAGAAAATAAGCAGGTTTTAATTTTACGAAAGGTATTCATGTTCGCGTAAGGCACGAATGAATTTGAAGATATAGTACGTAGTTGAAAAGATATCTTCGTCGGAAATATAGACAGACTCACAAAGTTCGTACATCAAAGGTAGCGTCAGAAGTCCAACCTGTTTCTAATATTTTAAAAGTGTTTGCATTTCACAAAGATTTTCTGTATGTATGTCAGTGCGGTTTGTTTGATATATAGCGCGAATTTAGTACTTCAAAATATATCCTATAGTCGGATACATGATGAAGTATGAATTCCGATGTTTACAAATAATTATTGTTGACTGTTTAGAGCGTTCAAAACATTTAAGTTCATGTAATAAACTACTCATTGACCTCATTTTATCGGTCTTCAGTGGTGAAATATGGCAACTCGATCCTACGTAAATAAGGACCATAGTAATTGGGACGTTCTGCACTCATGACCACTAGCCTCGTCATGAATTTCGCTTTTCAGAGCAATACACTATACAGTTAGTGCTCATGATCACTCTATTGGAAGAAAAGGTAGAGTTCATTTCAAATTATTAAGATGAGCTGAAGAAGAGCCTGAAGGCCGTCCATAACAATATTACAACCAAGATGAACGACATGTGACACAAAGGAAACAGAAAGATGGAGTAAGTACTTCATCTTCCAGGAATATAGCACAAAACAAGAGATTAGCCGTTAGGGTTAGGGGTTCGCTATATCCCTGCAAGATGAAGTATTAACTAAGAGTGCATGGTATGATGACCTCAATGACGTTCTGCATCAAAGTACATCTTTTGAGCAAGTAGATCGCGTGTGGCTTAGTATCGATGCTTTATATATTGCACGTTTCTCGATTTGTTTCTCGATGTTTTATATCACTCTGTGGTTATATGCTCCTTCGAATGGTCGATGGACGGGCATTCTTCGACTCTTGGTCTGCTTTAAGCCAATTTCTGCTCACCAATTTGTTTTACCGTTCCCAGATTCCGGCGTGATGTTGTAGTTTACATTACTAAGTCAAATGAGTACCAACGTAAGGCCTCGCCCACTTTGCGTGCGTACAGCCGTTACCACAAGAGGGGCCAATCCAGGGGCGTCGGAAGCGGGGGGGGGGGGGGGGGCAGGGGGTGGCTTTGGCCCCCTCACTTCTTTTGGTGGGGGCATGAGTTATGAGTAACTACCAAATGAGATTAATTATAGTTATATTATTGATGAATTAAACACATTGTTACACCTATTCACAAGAATCAAATCTTCAACGCCGATGACGGTAATTTCCTTAAACAAATCTGCTATTTCAGTACTGAAAAGTCAATCTCATTCCCAGAGCTCGCGTTCGAAATGCCGCATACACCCCAGTGGCCAGTGATACAACCACACGAGCACTGAAGGGGCTTTGGGGACAAGAATGATGCAATCACAGTGCCTCTTAGGCAATTAGGCCTGCAACTCGTTTGTCTTGCTTTTCAAAAAAATTGTTTCGAATAACAACGATCACAAGTTCGAATTCGAACAGCATACTGGTTGTTGTTTTTTAGCACATGTATACTGAGGAAAACAGGTTATGGGACAGCCATAATACAGAGATTGGGACCTTGCCGGGGACCCACTTTTATTGTCGTTCCGAAGCCTTTGGGCCCATCCTACTAAAACGGTCCACCAGTGTTGTACACAACTAGATAAATATCAAGACTACAATTCAATTGGACGAACTAGAGATCGAGCACGCTCTCAATTATAGAGGAGGATAATGTAATTATTAATATATGATGATAAGTGACAGCTGGTATTTTTTAATATATAATTAATAGAATATAACTTGTATATTGCCAAGTTTAACTTTCGAGCGAAGGCTGTTCGTCAGAAATGTAAGTTTTGGGTAAGAGCCCTGCTTGGCAATAAACAATGGAGATATTCAACCCGGAGTGAATTTTCAGCCCTGGTGGGGGGGCTGAGTTTTTTTGCGATTACATGGCGTACTGTGCCAGCTCGCGCGCCTAATTCTCACAATTCAGCTTATTAATTGTATTACAATTTCAGCTCTATGGGATTATAGTAGCTTACAAAGTGATGGAACATAAAATAAATTTGGCTCATGTTTGGCTATACATCCATGCCATGCTACTTATGATGTCCATATCAGCCCCTAATCACAATATGCCTGGAACGGATTCGTACAGTTTTACTTTTCCGCGTTAAAATCGCAGTTATTCTAGCTTTATAATTATTAGACAGGCACCGAATTAAATTTTCAATTTTGTAATCTTTATCCCATCGAAACCTTTTTTATCTCGTTGTCTGTTCAAATGGTTCAATTTCACCTTCCGCAAGGCCGGGCTTAAATACCAACCCCCGAAATCGGGTTGACGTTTGAAAATCTCCATGTAATTGGCCCCAAAGTTCCAGAATTCCGGAAAGGTTTTAAAAGAGTAAAAAATGCTTTTTATAGGCAAAAAACTTTCTAAGGTTTGCAACTTTACAAGTGATGTTGTCGACTGCTCCAGAAGAAACCTTCAATACGTGCCTTGGTCCGATTCGATAAACTTACAAAACATTACAAGGTAAGAAGTAGACTTTCCCAAAGAACTTCCCGGTCTTTTTTCGCGGCGGTTTGCCGATGCTAACGACTAGTTGTCGCTCGTAGAGATCGACTTGTGGCAAGTCTAGGTAAGAAGACGTGTTATTGGAAAACGAACAACGAACGTTCGTACGTTATAATATATGGTAAAGAAAATTTGAAGCAATTCGGTAGAACTAGTTCAACTGGAGTCGGTGCTCGAGTACTTGTCATTTTAGCCAGATAGATTTTCTTTTTCTTAGCTCTGAGTACAGAGTAAGACCAGATTATAAACATTTCGAAAACACCGGTATCTGTCAAGGTCATGTATAAACGATTTCAGAGATATGTTTGTTTATTTTCTTCTAAGCTTTGACCTATCTAATAATGAGATAAAAAGTGTCTGGAGAGGAGTGCTAGAAGATGTTCCTGCGCTGAAATATTTGTTAGTATATTCATTTTAAGTCCCCCTGAAAATAACATAAAGATAAAGGATATTATTTATTAGTGACGAACAACGCCACAGGACCAATTCATGTTAGTCCCTAATTAAAATATTAACGAACAAAAATTACTTTATATTATAAAAATTGTCATAATGTGACATTAAACTCGGATTATATTCATAGAAATGTTGACTTCATAATCTAATTGTTAATCAGTTTCTTATAAATATCAATTTATATAACATGGGTATGTGATGAAAGGAGTTTGACGTAATATATGAACAACGAGTTTGAGTGTTTCATCAGGGGATCCAAACACGAGAAAACATTATTGTTTTCGAGTGTTTGGATCCCCTGATGAAACACGATAAAAGAGTTGTTTATATGGCTTCTCAATCGAACACGGATTTAATTGGATGTCATGTTTACTTAAAACGCATTTGAAAACAAACCCTCATGGGACTGAACTCACGAGGGTGTGTAAAATTTATTCAGAAAATTAACAGACTCTATTCAGTTCGTGAGGATGAGCGAAGACGGAGGCAGGTTGTTTCGTTCTCAAAAAAATGAATTATTAATTAAGATCTCAGCAATTAGGTCAAAACCGGGTTTGATCTAATAACTGTGGTGGTATATGATTTTTACGTGTTTTACTCGAGTATCCAGCCTCAGTCATGTGATAAAATAAAGTGATTTCATTGGCTATTTGGTTAATAATTCATTGGCTAATAATTCACGAAATTATTAATGAGTTTGAGAATGCATGTTCAAACTTTTTTATTTACAAACAGTATTTACAAAATCATTAAAAACATTCCTTTAAATTATCAGATTTATTATATTCGTTGTATATATGTGTAACGTTTAATATACTATATAGTATGAAGTTGATTAACAATTATTTTATAAATTTTGAACGTTTACATTTTGATGAAAATCACCACACGTGGCTTTCGACCTGTTGAGTCGGGCTTTCATCAGAGCATAATGTAAATACGCTTTGGCACGCGGCATATAATCAAAATTAATGGCGCCAATGTGGCTTAAAACGTTTTCGAAGGTACATTTACAATTTACATCTATAGTATCGTCATCAGCGGTGATCAATTTAAGACAGGTTCACGTATTTTTACCCTCACTACTTACTGCTTAGAAAGCTTAGTAATAATTCAGTCAAGTGGTATCACCACAAAATTCTAAACGATGATTTTTTTTTTTTTTGCTGCCGCTATTCAGGGACCTCTCTGCCAACAAAATCTCAGAAATAAAAGATAATTTACTGGAATTTTCAAGGAATCTCACAAATTTGTAAGTATACACAATTTGTGCAATATCGCAATACGTGCATGGGTTTTAGCTGAGACAACCCCGCGGGGTTGTCTCAGCTAAAACCCATGCACGTATTGCGATTTTCATTCATAATCTGTTATTTCTTATTGGTGGTAAGATTAAAGTATAAAGTTAATGCATAAAGCTTTTTTTAATTTGTTTTACCTTTGATTGAAAATGAATGTTTAAATTCAGCAAATTGGGTGTTTAAACAAACACTTTCAGAATTTGTTTGTTCTATTCTCAATTTAAAATATTAAAAAAATCTGTATATATAATTTCAAACAGCTAAAGCCTGGTTTCCATATACTCGTAACAGTCGGCGACTCAGTCGGCTACTCTGCAGTCGGCAACCAGTCCGCAACCGAGTCGCCGACTGTTATTTTCTATATGGGAACATCTAGTCGGTAGTAGTCGGCGTAGTCGGAATCGGCGTAGTAGCCGACCATAGTCGAGAAAGTACCTGTAGAACTGATTTCAACTTAAATGTATATCGGCGACCATGACTTGGTCGCGACATTTGCGACAAAATGGAAACGAGGCTTAACGAGTAATTTTTTGTTTCCTCGTTTTTTCGCGGTATGCGGTATTTAAATTTTTCTTATGCGGTATGCGGTATTTTCGCAATTTTTGTGCGGTATTACGGTATTGACACTCTCCCAACGTCCCCCATCCAAAAGGATTGTTTTGAGCCTGTTAATAATTTGGAAAACTTGTAAGTTAATAATTATCGGCGAACTAATTTGCTTGCCTTGTCGGAACGAGGACACTGCATCAAATATTTCACCTGCAGTCTGATGTGTCTGATTTATAGGGCATTCGTTTAGATGTATCCCTAGGAAAGGTGATTCACATACAAATAAAATGCATTTTCATAGTACGTGTAGATCCAAAATTTTCTCCTATCTAATTCTCGGCCGATGAGAACACAGTAAATGCTGAAATATCGGTATAACAATCCCTAAGCAATTAGAGCGATGTCATGCATGATTTTCTGCTCGTTGTTCATTTAAACCTTTGCTTTTTGATATTATTCAAGGAATATTATTCCTAAATGATGACAAGAAAAAGTGATAGCGAAAAGAGTTAACAAGTCTATATGTTTCACAAAACTTTCTCTTTTTACAACCTTGAAGGGACATGTCAAACAACAAATTGAAGGCATTACCAAAAGGATTATTTGATCTTGTTAATAAATTGGAAAACTTGTAAGTCAATAATTATCCGCGAAGTAATTTGCTTGATTGGTTAGAACAAGGACCCTGTATGAAACATTTCACTTAAAGCCTGCTGTGTCTGATATATAGGTCATTACTTTATATAGATGTATACCTAAAAAAGAAAATTTTCGTAGAACGTGTAGACCCATTAGGCCATGGGTTAAAGGATTGCTTCTTAATTATGCATAAGATATTAATCTTGAAACGTGATGGATCATCCCCCAATTTTCTCCTATCTAATACTGGATTGATAAGAACAGTAGTATAAGTTCTAAAACCGCGGTATAGCAAACCCTTCTTTCATTAAATTAATGTTGCGAATTGTGTGAAAATATGCAAATTGTTCAACCAACGACATTTTCGTTTTAGGTTAGCATAAACAAAAAAATCGCATTTCAATTTTTCTGTTATCACTTCGCGTTGTCTACATATGAGCACTTCGAATTGAAGCTTGATGATGTCAGGGGTATATTTTGGTTGATAGTCAAGTATGGCTTGGACAGTAACGAACCTTAGCGCTAATATTAGAATTTGAGTGTCTAACTTGCATGTCAACTCTTTTTGGTTACCGTGGAAACCCGTTTGACTCCAGACCTTTTATTTCTAATACATAACAAATTTGAAGTTCTCTATAGGCCTGCTAAAAGCTTGGTTACTTTCAAGTTCCTGCAATATTGCTAGTGGGCTATTAATACGATCGCGATTAAAATGTAACTCGAAAATAGAGCAAGTCTTAATTTTCAACGTGAGGGGCTTGCAACCGAACGTGTTGCTATGGTTTCTGAATAAAGTTGACTGGCAAGTTGTTCACTGAAATTCTAATTTTATTGTCGTGCTGCAAGTGATACTTTCTAAAATATAATCCAAAATAGATTTTTTGGTAAGGTCTATTTACAACTAATGATATCATCAAGCTCAAACTTCAAATACTCATATCTAGACAACGGCAAGTTAGTTAAAAAATGAAATGGGACTCTTCATTCATGGCCTAACCCACTTTGCAAATAATAAGAATATAATATGCAAAGACGATTTTTTCGTTAGATAGCCACTTTAATCACGTATAAATCATTACGATTTAGATAAATATATTCACAGGAGTTTCTTTAATCTAGCTTCTCTCTCTAAAATCTGTGCAGGAATATTTCAAACATTCGGTGATTAGGTGACTTGCTAGTAACCAATATAATTTCTAGGAATTACTTAAAATCCAATCCTTGTCAATTAGATATGGATTCATTGGTTACTCAGTAAACGAACAACGTTGTATTGGCAATACCGCGCGGGAATACGATGAGAACGAGTAAAAATATCATCGCGGGTTTTATTTATAAAATAACCGTAAGTAAATGAGCGACAACACGCTGTACGATTGGTTACTGAGCTCAAAAACTGTGTCATTTTTACTCAAGGCATAAGCTTACGTGTTCCTCGCGTAGATTTTGTCGTTTTTGACGGATTTCAAGTAGTTTAAATCACAAAAGGAAGTCAAAGAATACCTGGATATAAGGCTAATCAAGGTACTAACACAACAAAATGTTTTAACTGCGACGTTGAGTGCATTTTCATCGCTAAAATCGCCAACGTGTTTTCAACAAAGGCTTCCTAGCAACGCACATAGCAACGCCTCTTATAACAGGTAAATCTGCATTTTGCATGGCTTAATTAAATGTTAATTTAATTGTTAATTTGTTTATTTTAATGGTGTTATTTTATAAAAGAAATGAAAAACTTTGTCGTTGAGTGATTATCGAGTTTTATTATATGGCACAAGCTACTTCCGGTGAAATTGCGTGCTCTGATTGGCTGAGACACGTCACGTGCCGGTCCGTTATTTCCCGTAATGGACCGGTCCGGATTACGGATTTTGTCAGCCATTTTGTTTACAAAGAAGCGAACAACGATAGGAAACTTTGAAAAGCAGCAAAAATTGAGCGAATTTAGTAAATTAAGCACTAAATCATGTACGAGTCGGACGATGAACAATCTAAATGAGAGTCTTACTATCATGGAAGCAATAGAAGAACAAGAACAAGATTGAAAATGACGATTCTGTCAGTCAAAACGTATGTAAAGTATGTTGTTTAAAAAAGCCATGCCATATAATAAACCTCTTATTAACCTCGACCGCTTGGTCATTACTGGAAAATATCAGACCTCGGTCTTTTATGTACGAACCTCGCCCTACGGGCTCGGTCCGTACTGTCAAGACCTCGGTCTGATATTTTCCCGTAATGACCGCGCTCTCGGTTAATAAGAAGTTAATAATGGCACTCGAGAAGCTAGCAAAACACTCGGCTATCGCCTCGTATTTTACACGCATCGCTCGTGCCATTATAACTCGATAATCACACGCGACATATTGTTAAGCCACCTGGACGGCCCATAGTGTCCAATTGTGGCATGCCGACTGAGAAGATCTCTGAGTTTTTAGATTCTCATTTACAACCTCTTGTAAAGGAAATACCTTCGTATATTCAAGACACTACTGACTTTCTTAATAAGTTAGAAGGGGTCAAGGATATATTCCTGAGCAAGCATTATTAGTCACTATTGACGTGGTTGGTCTTTATTCGCAAATACCTCACTCGGAGGGATTAGAAGCACTCACTAAAGCTCTGGATAGAAGGAATAATTTTATTATTCCCACATCTGAGCTAGTAGATTTGGCACGTATAGTATTGGAGAATAATTATTTTATTTTCGATGATAAGATATTTCACCAAAAGTTAGGAACGGCCATGGGCACCAAATTTGCGCCAGCCTATGCCAATATTTTTATGGCAGAACTGGAAAATAATTTTATTCAATCTGTTACTTTTAAACCATGGCTTTGGTGGCGATTTTTAGATGATATGTTTATCATTTGGACACATGGCAGAACTCTTCTTGATGAATTAATAACTGCCATAAATTATTTTCTCCAAGCTATTAAATTTACGTGGAGTGTCGCTAATCCTCTGGCATATTTGGATGTACTAGTGTCTCTGTCGGCAGGATCTATTACCACCGATCTATATTGTAAGCCGACAGATACCCATCAGTACCTTGACAGGAAATCTTTTCATCCAAATTATGTTAAGCGGGCTATACTTTATAGCCAAGCTTTACGTACTAGACGTATTTGCAGTAAGGACACTGATTATCAATCCAGATCGAGGGAGATGAAAACCTATTTTAAGAAGAAGGGCTATGATGATGAATTTTTAAATTCGCAAATTGCCAGAGCCGGGCGTATTTCTCGCTCTGATGCTCTTAAGAGAAAACCATCTGTTAATAATTACCGCTCTACTAGGACCTTAATTTTGGATTTTCATCCCTCTCTTGCTGGAGTTCGCGGTGTCATTAATGAACTTTATCCCATATTGGCTTGTACAGCCACTTCCAAAGAAGTATTTCCATTAGCGCCGTTTATCTCTTTTCGTAGACCCAAAAATTTAAAAGATCATTTAGTTCGGGCCAAACTTCCTAAGTTTGATCAACAATCGGGCCCGAAAGGTGTACAGCCATGCGGTAAACCGAGATGTAAAATATGTCGATTTGTGTCGGGTTCGCGTATTTTTCGGGACTCTGATTTTAAACATACATATTTTATAAATTACCAATTTGATTGCGATTCTTCTGGTATTATTTACTAATTAAGCTGTAAAAAATGTAATACATTTTATATAGGTAGTACCATAACCTCTTTCCGTAAAAGATTCAATAATCATAAGAGTAGTTTGAATCGTTACGGAGGGGGGCAGCGCAATATACCAGGAGAACATTTGTACGCCCATTTTTTTGAAGAAGGCCACGAGGGTCTCGAAGATTTATCTGTCAACATTATTGATAAAACAGATATTCATAATCCAACAAATAGAGAAGCATTCTGGACTTACAAACTCAATAGTTTTATTCCAAAAGGACTTAATCTTCGTGATTTTTTAATGTAATTCATTTAAGTTATTAATATTAATTAATTAGATTTTGTATATAAGTGCTCTGGTTGGCACATCTTTTTAGTATTCTGAGGAAGGACTGCCCGAAACGTCAATAAAGTTTTTAAAAGAAGTGTTCCTTGCTGATATTTGTAAATTATTTGGAACTACCTTTTGGTGAAGGCTGGCTTTCTGATAGACTATATATATATATATATATATATATATATAAATATATATATATATTATATATATATATATATATATATATATATATATATATATATATATATATATATATATATATATATATATATATATATATATATATATATATATATATATATATATATATATATATATATATATATATATATATATATATATATATATATATATATATATATATATATATATATATATATATATATATATATATATATATATATATATATATATATATAGGTAATATTTGGCATTTCAGTCGATCAAACTACATGTTGAAAGGAGTTATGGTGAAGGAAAATTTCGAGTGTTGGAATACATACATTTTAAGACCAAACCGGGACCAGTTGCGAAAAATGCAACTTCAAGGCCTTCCGCTTGGAATTGAACCCGCGACCCTGCGATGCTCGTGCAGTGCTGTGACCACTGAGCTACGGAAGCCGTTGCCGAGAGCCTAGTCACGAAGTCTGGGTATATTATAGGTAATATTTAAAATGTATGTATTCCAACACTCGAAATTTTCCTTCACCATAAATCCTTTCAACATGTAGTTTGATCGAGTGAAATGCCAAATATTACCTATAATATACCCAGAATCTTATCCCGGCATTACCACCACCATGTATACAGAACTCGTGACTAGGCTAGCTCAGTGGTCAGAGTTCAATTCCAGCCGGAAGGCCTTGAAGTTGCATTTTTCGCAACTGGTCCCGGTTTGGTCTTAAAATGTATGTATTCCAACACTCGAAATTTTCCTTATATATATATATATATATATATATATATATATATATATATATATATATATTTATATATATATATATATATATATATATATATATATATATATATATATATATATATATATATATATATATATATATATATATTGATCTTGTAAGTGCATGCATGTAATGAATCATCGCGCTTTTTAAAACACAAAACGAAAATGATGAATAATTATTTTCTACTAGAAATACGAATTGGCAATAATCCCCTCGCCCGCCTTTTCTACCCCCCCTACGGGAATTTCTCCATCCATGGTGCCCAGACCTCGCACGCCGTGGCCGTGTATTTCTGTTTTGCAAAAATTCACAATTTCGTCGAAGAAATGTTTGAACGTTATCTCGGCCAATATTTAACCGATTTAAACTCTGAAAACAGATTTGGAATTAGCGAGTCAACATACATAACATACGCGTTTACTATATTACGAGAACGTGAGTACCCTTCGTAAAAACGGTTTATGTACTTAGAAATTAGTCGATTATAAACTGGTCACTTCATCGTATGTTATTTTGAACGTTATCTCGATCAATATTTAACCGTTTTCAATTCTAAAAACAGATTTGGAATTAGCGAGTCAAAATACATCACATATGTGTCTACTATATTACGAGAACGTGAATACCCTTCGTAAAAATGGTTTATGTACTTAGAAAGTTAGTCGGCTTTGTCGGCTATGATTAGCCGGTCACTTCGTCGAATATTATGTTGAATATCTCGATCAATATATAACCGTTTTCAATTCTGAAAACAGATTTGGAATTAGCGAGTCAAAATACATAACATATGTGTCTACTATATTGCGAGAACGTGAATACCCTTCGTAAAAAAGGTTTATGTACTTAGAAATTAGTGAGTCCGGGCTTGGTCGGCTATGATAATCTCGATCAATATATAACCGTTTTCAATTCTGAAAACAGATTTGGAATTAGCGAGTCAAAATACATACTCGGACTCGGATTTCTATTTCCTCAAAAAACTATGTATTTAATCTGAGTATCTAGTTACCAGTGCCACATTTTCCGATGCCGCGCATGAGGACGGTTGATCATATCCTAGATCTAGGAACGGCTTGGATCCACTGATCTATATATAGACTGGATAGAGCATGTATTGTCTGAAAATGAAGCTTCCGGTTGGTCGCGGCGGCCATATTGGAAGGTCCCACTTCGCATATTAGTTACTGTTGCGCAGTTAGAGTTTTCGTGTTTTAAAGCATTTTCTCTTTCGGGATCGGACAATTTTTTTTATTACGAGAAAGAGAGGACACGTGAAGCATTTTGAGAGAGAAATTGTAGTTGTTTGGCCCCAAATTCTTGGGAAAAACGGAATTTTCGAGTTCGATGGTACGAGCTCTCAGTATCGGTGATTACAACTTTGAACTGATGAAGGCCGTTATCATTCAGAATTTACTCAGAATATGGAACACTGCTAGAGGACTAAAAGAATTCGGAAAATTTGATCAACTGAAGAAGCTTTACGAACAACCGCTATGGTAAGTCTTGAAATATAGCTATTTCGATTATTGTGTGAGTACCGTCGGTGAGTACAGTTGTGAGTTGTGACTAAAAAGTATATTTTAGTATGATGTATTAAAGCCCGAATTAGATAACCCCATCTGGTAGATTTTATGAATGCATGGACAACCTATTTTAATCATTACCCCGAGTTTTCTTTGAGTAAAAATATATTGTTTATTAAACTCGGTGCATCTTAGAGTGCATCTATTATTATTATTATTATTATTATGTATGTATATTTCTTAATTCGAAATCACAATGAAAAGTTCAGCCAGATGCAAAAAAATTGCAATTGATAATCACTATTTGGTCTATTTTTGAGAGTGTTGACTGTGTGCATGTTGGTGCGGTCAGAGACGTATTCTTGTAAATCATGTATTTGAGATAACCTGTATGTGCACCAGCTTTATTGATCTATTCAAGAAAATTGTTTGTAAACTTTTGAGTATATTTGGTGGTTCAAGGAACCGGTTTTAAAATCTTTAGCCATCTTCCTTCTCTTTAACCATCTTTCTTCTCTTTAACCAACCAGTGATAATGAATGTATTCTTCATAAAGATTGCTGATGTTGGTAATAGTGACTGGCATTTTGATGGTCTCAGCAGTAGTCAGAGTCAGATACTCTAGGTAAGTGTAGTGAGTCTTGAGAAAGATTGTTGATGTTGGTGGTAGTGATGTTTCAACAGCCTGTACAGTTAAACAGGACCAGTTTACTAAGTTTTTTCTTATTTTCTTTCCACAGAGATGCTGTTTGGCTTCCTTACCAAGGTGGTAAAGTCTGACTTTGCAGTAGCACTTGATGATTTGTTTGATGAGTCCATAAACATGGTTGTCATCAACTGCAGAGTCGAACATATGGTCATATAATTCATTGAACAATGATGATATGTCTGATAAACATAAGTTACAGAAGTCAGAGAAAAGATTGAATTCTTAAACTTTTTCATTTATATATACAGAATCAAACTACACAAGAAAAAATACACTCAAGAATTGTAAAAATGTTCTTTAATTGAATGATTTATGATTTACAAAGTTTGAAAACTGTAAATAACACAGTTATTTAATTATAATTATATTCTGTATTAAGTTGTTATGTCACTTCACCTTTGAGTTCTTCCTTCATATATAGTTGTTTGATTTTTAACTACATGTACCTGTAACATACAAATATCACATTAAAATTTACAAATACAGTAGTACTCACAAACAATTTCTCATAAAAATTAAGAATATTCTTAAATGCCAACACAACAAGTTACACACTGTGACACTGGACCTGGAGTATGTTAAAACAAACTGGCAAACTATTTTTATGATGCATGCTACAGCTAATTTTATGGAAGGCACCAAATATTAAATATTGCAAACTTTAAATAGAGTAAAACATGCTCCTTTCGCTTTTGAAAATGATCTACCGATTGAAAATATTTCACAATTATAGTATTATCTCACACTTGTATTCTAACTTTCAGTTTATTCACGGTAGTGTTGTATTAAAACCCTTTTCACGATTTTGGAGCTCTCTGGTCGCTCGGCCCGCTTCGAAATTTCGCCAAAATGTCAACTTATTTACTTACCATTCAGTTTTCCTTCACGTTTTTAGATCCTCCATAGTTCCATGATGTGTCCTGTTGCTTGAAATACCAAAATGAATTTGCTTTGTTCGTTTATTTCGTGATTATATACGAAAACAACGACTTCGCAACAGTAAAATGTATTAGCTCGCTCCTCAAAGTGGGACCTTCCAATATGGCGTCGCTAACAAAAAAGGGCGTGACTTCCGGTTACATTTTCATTAAGGCGCTCAGTATAGGATGCACTATCCAGTCTATTTCTAGATCAGTGCTTGGATCTCGCGTGATAAGGGACTAAACGCCGGTCGATATTAGCACCCTCGCCCTCAGGCCTTCGGCCGCCGCGGGCGAGGGGATGAAGACTCTTAGTCGCCTGCACTCTAAAATTGCGGGCGAGGGGATGAAGACTCTTAGTCGCCTGCACTCTAAAATTTCCTTTTAATACCTATATAGGGACCTGTCCTACAACCAGCTTGTAAAATTGCCGGAACCCTTGTTTACTCCTGGTAATCGCTTGAAACGATTGTAAGTCAGATTGATATAAATCCAGCTAATTACTTAATTTGGTGTTTTAATTATGTTTTCTTCTATATAAACATGTTGAATATATAATTATTTAGATTCCTCCAGAAAAATCTACTCATAACAATATATCGACAGAATATGACAAACCTTAAACAATTGGAAACATTGTAAGGGTTGGATCTCTATATAAAAACATATTAAGTAAATTGCTGTTATAATGTGCAATTAACTTCTCAGTTTTTTTCCCGAAATATATAATCAAAATACAATGGGCAAAAATATTGAATCATATAAAACTGTTCAGTTATTTGTCAGGAGTAATGCCGGATTGTTGTGTCTGACAAACTCTGATATAACTGAAAGTTTAACATAATAATTTGGATAATTTGAAAAAAAAATTGTCAAAACCGTCTGCGCATTCAATAGTCGATTGGTGGACATGCAAGTAATCAAAGTAATGTCTTAGAATTACCTTCTTTAATTATTGCCAATTATTTCAGAAAATATGAGAAAATCTAGTATTTCGTCGATATATCTATATATAATAAAACGTAATACTCTATATTTATGCCCATACATGATCTTGCATGCAAGTACTTTCATGTAATCATGAATAAACGAAAAAGACGACGGCTTAAATAATTATTTTGTAATTTCATTTTTCTTTTAATATATACATATAGGGATCTATCAGACAATAAGCTTGAACAATTGCCAGAACACTTCTCTGCTCCTGGTAATCGCTTGAAACGATTGTAAGTCAGATTAATATGACTCCAGGTAATTAATTAGTTGTTTTTTTAGATATGTTTTCTTCTTATAATTATTTAGGTTCCTCAAGAAAAATCTACTCAAAACAATATATCCACAGAGTATGAAAAACCTGAAACAATTGGAAACATTGTAAGAGTTGGATGATTTGGATTGATATAAAAAAAAATTAAATAATGTTCTGGTATAATGTGCATTTAACTTTAATTTTAATCAATTTTGTCCTAAAATATAATCAAAATACAACAGGCAAAAATACTAAATCACGTAGAACTGTACTGAGTTATTTGTCAGGTGTAATGCTGGATTGTTGTGTCTGACAAAAGTAGTATAGCAAATGGGGTAGCCGGTCCGATTTCACGATTTGAATGACAACACAAGGCCAACCTAGCGCCCTACCGAGCTAAGCTGAACACAATAGTACCGCTTCACACGCCCAACATCAGAGGGGTCGCGCTCGCGACTCGAAAAGCCATCTGGAGAGGCCAAACTCAGCTGTAGAAGCGTGGCTGGTTTACGTCATTTTCAAGACTCTACTCGAGGTCGTCAGATAAGCGTCGTAAGTGCCTTTCTTGGGTTTGTTATCGCAGCCAGTGTCATTGATGTCGCTTCATTTACTGTTTCGAACAGTCTCGCGAATTTGATGCACTCGATGTGTCGATTCACTAACCCCACCAGCTTGACAAGGGGCGCTATTGGCCTTGTGTTGTCATTCAAATCGTGAAATCGGACCGGCTACCCCATTTGCTATACTACTACTACCGTGTGGGTGTCTGACAAAAATACTTGTTGAGAAAATGTGAGAGTTCTGAATGCACAACAAGTTCTGTGTCACACAATGTTTCACAATCGACTTGGTGTCGCGCCAGTGTAGCTTGTGTCGTTGATGACAAATTTCACACGGGAAAAAAACACTAAACCGTGAGGAGTAGTGGTAATGTAATTAATTTCATAAGCACAATGTTAAACGTAGCTGATGTTGTTCATCCACATCAAACGCTTTCGTTATCACACGTTATGTAAATTGTAGAACGCCACCGTTATTTATTTGCCAACGTTATTTATTTGCTTAAATACTCAAAAATGATAGTGAATCGATCGTGGGTGTGGCGGCCTGCGGGGTCGTGCTTGTGATCCAAGCACACAACTCTCCCCAGTCCACCACATCCACAAGCAGGGCGAGGTCTGGCCGACCAAAGGAGTGAAGTGAGATGGTATCGATCCTAGAAAGAGCGGACCGTCGTGACACCAGGTTATTCGAGAAATAGCTTGGGGCGAATGTAAGACCTCGAGGTGTCACAACATACGGCAAAGCTCAAGGGCGTACCTAAAAACCACTCAAGGCGAAGCCGAATGTGCTCACCGAATGGGGGGGAAGGGGGGCGCTGCGCTGCGCTCATCAAGGTGGAGCCATCGTGCTCGCCGAAAAGACGATGTCATTGACTCGTCAAGGTGAAGCCATTGTGCTCACCGATCGTGGTGAAAAATCACTCAAATAAAGGCCAGACTGGCCCAACAAATGTGAGAAAAGAGAAAGAAAAAAGAGAGAAAAAAAGAAAAAGAAAAAGAAAATTAGAAAAGAGTCGCGCGTGAGTCTTGTCTAAGATTGGGAGAAGAAAAATGCCACCTGTTGGTAAATTTATTTGTTGTATGAGATTGCCACCTGTTTATGTAAATTCAACTTGACTGTGGGATGTTCTTGTGGCCGTACACGTAAGACTCAACACCATCATCCAAAAGGTAGCGCTTATCGTCAAAGCAGAACAACGACACTTTATTTATTTCGTAGCTTCCAAGTTCATTCTTAACGCTTCTGATGCTTTTCATCATGTGACGCATCTGCTTTTGTTCAAGCAACACTCTCTTGTAGTCTTCATGTTTGATTACGTTCTTAATAACGTTCTTTCTCACCCCCTTAGCGGTCTTCCCACCCCCACCAGACTCTTTTATGTAGCTGTACATCTTACTGCGTAACCCGACGAACTCAACAATCGGCGTTCCAGCGGATTCGTCTTTCATTTTGCCAATCACTTTTTTATTTTCTTTGAAAGCGAATGGGCTGTTTGAAGGGTAATCACTGTTGTCGAACTTCTCGCGGTCCTTCAAGAAGTCGTGATAGACGTCGTCGGCTGTGATTGTGTACAGCAAACTATCTGTGTCAGTGAAGTGCAACTTACAATCAGGGTATTTTTTGCATATGTAATTGTAGTGAAAATCGTACATCAACGTCTTACTCAAATCAAGTATATACACATACCAACATACGCCGGCCTGTTCAATGTCAACGTTTCTTTTATTTTATGAACCGCAACTAAGTTCTCGTTGAATATCTTGCCAGACACAAACGTTGGCTTCGACGTCAACTTGATTAGCTTCTCCTTGTTGGTCACCAGTCTCACATCTACACGCTTCCTCAAGTTCTCCATAGTTTTACCAAACACGCTATTGTTCATCAACTTGAAGAAGTCCTTTTCGAAAGCGTTTTTAGCACCAGTTCGCTTAGTTGTGTTAAAGTCGATGTATCTTCCCAACCACTTGGACTGATTGAATCGCAAGACTCTATGCACCTTCACTTTCAACCCAAGGTCTATGTACAGCTGTAAAGTTCTGTAGTGAAGAACGTACTTCTCTTTGTCCCTCAAATTCGTTACCAATTTCTTCACACCACCGACGCTCACGTTGAATTTGTCTTTGATTTTCTTACAATATTCTGACAACATATCAACCGTTATCTCCATCTTCTCGGGAGTCAATGGGTAGTCATTGTGTAAGTCGTGCAAATGGTCTGGGTATTCCAAGTCGACTTCAATTAACAACCCTTTTTTACTGTCGTTGTGATAGTCACACAAGTTCACCGCTTTTATTTCTCTATCAGTCAACCACTTGAAACCACCCGTGGGGAGACTCTGACTCATTGCCCACCCATACAAATTGTTGGCGTCAAGATACATCAAATATTTCGACTCTCGAGTCTCATCATACCCCTCCATGTATTTATTATTTGCCACACCGTGTCTGTTAGCGATGTAGCTCACACCACCACGCATGCCCAATTCCACGAACTGAAACATGTCAATATCAGACAACAAATCAAGTTCCACACCAGTCATCTTCAACATGGCATCCCAAGCCAACCCAGGTGACGTAAAATAGTGACACGGATCTAGCCCATACTCTTGAGAGCACGTCTTCCTGAAGTTCTCGAAAACATCAGCAAGCAAGAGCACATCACTTTTCAAATACAGGTTGTGATAACCACCCATATTTTCAACGTCAAAGTTGTCCCACACATCACAAGCATGTTCATACGATTCTTCCGTAATGTCTTCATCGTTCAGAACGCTATAGAAGTCCTTCTTGCACGGTAACTCGCGTTCATCGAATTTGTCAAAGGAGTCCATATAATCATAAGGATAGACCCCTTTTCTCGTCATCAACGTCAACCCTTCACCATGGAACACTTCTGAGGTGTATTTGTAAGCGTCCTGTGGCAAATTCTTCACTAGATTGTCCAAGCCACTACTCATGAACTGAAAGCTGTCTAGAAAAACCAAGTGCTTGCCAATCATGAACGCCATGTACTTTTCCATGTTGTTCAGTATCACATTGATGTCTTGACCAAACTTACCGATTTCCTGCATAATAACCACGTAGATTGTGGAAGATCACAGGTATTTTGTCAGTCAACCTGAAGTTCACATTGCAATCACGATGAGCAGACCCTCGATCTATACTTGCTTGTAATGTGACAGTGATCCCTTACTTTAATGTCGGCGTTGGTGTAATCCACACCACAAATGTGACAACACTTGGCTTCACGAAAGTCTTTCTTGTCATCGCTTGTCAACACCATTTCTTTGTTGAAGCTCTCGATTGACACCCTTTTGTAATACTTAACGATTTCCAACATTTCTCCAATGAACTTGTTCACAGCGTTTTCACCACGATACATCTTGACTGGCTTGCTGTAAGTGTCGTCATAACAACAAACCAGTTTATATCCATACACACAGTCAACATGTCTCTGATAAACGCTCGTCCAACTCACCTCGCTTGATGGTGTTGTGGTGGTGTGAACCTTTCGCGTGATAGCCTCGAAGTCTGCATACACCACAAATGGCACGTTGAGTTGTTTGTGAAAGTTACTATACTTCACCTTCGAACCCTTGGGTGGCATCTTGATCGCTTGCTTTCCGTTCACCACCACACAAACGTCGTTGTGTCGCTCAAGTATCACCACAGAACTAAAGCATTGCAAACAATACCTACAAAAGTGTTTTCTTTCTTTGTGCTTGGTCTGGTGATACATAAATTTGTTGAAGTCGCGAATATACACATAATGTTGGTTACCCCCATTGTCTGTTACAAACAACAAGTCCATGTGGTCGTAAAATCTTTCCTTTGAAACATACACAGGAAAGGGCTGTTTGTCCTCATACCCAAATACACTAATGCTGATGTTGTTGGCTTTCTCAATTTTATTGTAGTCCTTGAGAGCGACTGGGAAGGTGACCCCGTCATAATTCAAATCACACACACGCGCGACGTACTTCGAGATTCTTTGTGGATGTCCCTCCACAGGGAACTTATGCGCAAGGTGACACCATCTGAAGCATTCGTTGTCGTTCACCTTTTTAATGTTAATCAAACCCTTCCCACTATTGTTCAATTCTTTAGGCAACGCGATGTAACTCGACCCCATCAGAGGTCTGTAAATCACAATGTTGATGTAATGACCGTCTATTGTGTCAATAACCCATCCAAACCCCTCAGACAACCACTCAGATATCCGTGTGGATAGTTGCTCTGTGCTACGTTTGACGACAACGCTAATGTCACGCTCGTTGACAACGGTGAAGGTTTTGCTGTTGAAGTAAGCAACTTTGTACGTCGTCAAGCCATGTTCCAACGCTTTCTCGAAAGTGACTTTAACTGTTTCAACTACTTTCATCCCATGGGTTTCCTGCAATTCGCGCTTCAAAAGGTCGCTAACCGCAGCTCTACTCGAAGTCAATTGACTAATGTCGGCGATGTGCACTACTTCTACTTCATAAGACCTTGTGTACCCTTTCAACGAGTGTTCTAACAACCTGATTGACCACCCATTGTCTGATTCCTCCTGATCAATAACACCGTCCACCGACTTTGACTTGTTTTTTTGTCAGTGGATTTTCCACAGTCAGACTCATTGGTCTATACTTATACTACACATTTTTTTCTCTAGACCACTGACTGTAATAATGATCGCTGTCACCGCACCAACATAGCTTTGGGTACACTACTCCAAACAAATTGTTGTCAAACATTTGCTTCGTCTATCCATCTTTGAGGTCTAGCACCTTTTCGAGTGTCTCGAATTGTCTTCTATGACACAACCTGATGATGTAGTATCCGTATCTGCTAACGTTTCTACCCTTTATCAAATTCTATGAGTACAACACATTGACAACTTTCAAGAAGTCCTCTTTTATCAACTCGAGGTGTTCACCCTTCACAACGTTCCGTAGTCTCCTCCCCATCCACCAAGACCGCTTGTGAACGCTTTTTGGTCGTGTGAGTGTCATGTCACTATAGCTCTGAGTGTAACCCCATTCAATACCACTACACTTTGGGCACACATACCCACCACAGTCAGTTTTGTTTCTCACAACATCACAATCCAAACAGCGATAGAGCTTGGAGGTGCCTCCACACCCAATTTGCGTTTCGTTCGCAATCTCATCAATTGTGTAACCATAACTCATTTGTCTCATAAGTTTGCTCATCACTTATAATGAGTAAACATTTTTTATCGAACCAATACCCACGCTACTACTCCACTACCCAAACCTAACGCACCGACAAATAACAATTGATATTCCTTCATTTCCGCACTAGACTGGTAGTAGTCCGCAATCTTTGGAGGGTTGGTGAACACTCGACCACCGTACTGAATAGTCATTACGCTTCTAAGTTGGTCCAACGCGTGGTTTGTGTCATTGATGTCAGCATTAGCGTCGGAGAGCATTTGCCGCAAACGCTGGATCTTATCTTTTTTGGCGACCTCGTTTTCATACCACGCTTCTTTCGCTTGTGCTAATTGTTCCAACGCATGGTTGTGTCTTTTCATCTCAGCTTCATAACCCGTGTGATTAAACTTCGAAAACAGAAAGCCAGCGCCTGCGAAAGCTACTGCATTAAAAATCCCTCCAGCCACAACACTCACCATTAACTTACGTTGATTTGAATGGATCTGTCGGTATCCACTTTTTCGATTGTAGCCATTTTACTAACAACGTTCCTGCGCCAACAGCTGCAGCAAGTTTCACTGTACCTTTCACAGTCTCTGGTGTTCCTAACGGTTCTCCCAAAGCCCTCTTTGAAACCATACTCACAACGACAGCGCCAGTCGTGACTAGAAGCGCATCGTACAATTCGTTCATGACTTCTTTTCGATCGATCGCAGTCATATATACACTACCATATGTTTTGTTCAAGAATCGAATGTGTCGAGTCCAGTTGGACGACGTCTGTGACTTTCTGACGCAGGTGTCGTCGCAATAGTTATGGGTTGTGGTATGTCTTTCTTACCACGAATTGTGTACCATAACGAAGCACCAGCAATGAGAACACCAAGTGTTCCAACAATATAACCATAGCTCCACTCACCATCTCCGCGTTCCTCATTGACTATCATTTCACGCATTTTCTTTTCTTTCGCAGCTTTCGATATCTCAGCCAACTTTTTACCAGCAGCGACGCGTTTTGGGTCTTTTATCTTAACACTTCTTACGTCAGCTGTGATCTTGTTGTCGACACCCTGTGAGTCTTCATTCATATACGTTATCACATGTTATCTTACTCACAGTTGACCTCACAGATATCTCACAGTTGATCACAGATGTATCACAGTCCTCCAAACGAAACGCACCCAAACTTTTTCTCTGAGAGTATTGTAGTATAATAATAATACACAGCATTACTGCCATAACGCTTCGCAACGCTTGGACAGAGCTTGACGTCGAGACCTCTAAGATTCTGATCAACAAGTTAATTAGGATGGTCCCTCTGGGGAGCTATTTAGCGTGCAAACACCTTGGGTACGCAGGCTCTGACCATTTGGACAACCCTAACGTCAATTCCGATGTGTTGGTGTCCCAACACCTTGAGGTATTGCTCGCAAGCCTTGTGTGGAAAACCAAAAAGGTATGTTCTTAATGCGTGACTGAGACTCGCTGAGAACTACGACGTTTATGTATGCGAGGAGTGTCAAGGTGTGTTTGAACACAAGCACACGATACTACACTAAAAATTTCTCAGAGGGTATAGTAACCATGAGAAAAGTTGGTAAACTGGAAATCATCATTGGTCCTATGTTTGCAGGTAAAACAACAGAGACTCTCCGCAGACTAGTCACATTAAGTAAAACAGGACTCAAAGTCCTTTACATGAACAACTCAGGTGACACCAGACGAACTGACCAAGTCAGCCATTGTTGTTGGGTCAGACCGATTCCTACGAAACTAATCACCGACCTTCCAACGATTAGTGAACTGACTGACATTGACGTCATTGGCATTGACGAAGGTCATTGGTACCCTGACTTATCAGTTATTCATGACTTTGTCGAAGCCGGCATTCACGTCATTATTTGTGGTTTCATATAACAACAGAGCACTTAAAAAGACTTGGTGAACTCGACACGTTGTTCCCAATGGCAGACGACATCACCTTTCTAAAAGCGTATTGTGCCGTTTGTCGTGACACTGATGGAACAACTGTTGAAGCACCATTCAATTGGAGATACAATCCAGGACCATCGTTTGTTGGTGGTGCTGAACAATATAAAGCAGTGTGTAGACGTCATCATCCTTCAACAAATTAGTCGCGCACCACACAATGATGTATGCGTCTCTCGTGGTTACTCAACGTCGTTTTACTTTTAAATTTACGAACACACTGGGAGCATTGAAACCCAATGTCAAAGAAATATTTTATTATTACGCTAATAGCGTCGTTACAACAACGTTAGATAACCAGCAGATTTGTACCTGAGCAACAGAGAGTCTTGCTCTTTGGATGTCTTACAACCTGGGTTCTTGAACTCAATCACAAGTCCGGCGTGCTGTCGGTTTGCGTTAGCAATAATCAAGTCAGGTGTTCCACGTTGGTAACCTTTTTTCCACGAATTTATTCTTTTACTTGAAGTGTCTTGATTTTCACCACAAGCAGCTATTAAAATAGCTTCTGGATAGTGTTTCCTAAGAAAACCAACGACTTTCGTGTGAAGATCGAACTCAGTGATCATCTTGAACTGGTTGTGTTTGAGACCGACGTCAGCTACACCCTTTCTAACACTTGGTAAGACTTCTGAGTACACCCACTTTCCAAACTGTTTCGCGCGTTCCATTTCACTTGAGAACGCCAACGAGTAGACCCCAAGTTCGTTGATAAACAGAGCCCGTGAACTTGACCCCACCATAGGTGCCAAATCACCACCCTTTATTTAACAGTCACATTCGACGTGGTCATGTACTGCGTCCTTTGGTCGAGCATAACCTAGAGCGCTCGCGACTTCCTTCGCTTTGAACCACACATCACCGTTACTCATAACCCTTGTGATTTGATGACTGTCAAAGTCGAATAGTTGAGGTGTGGTCATTACTATAGTCTCCCACAAAAATACTATTCAATGCGACCGCGCACTTCATCGTTATTTTTGTAGATCTGATTTGTTGTGTACCAACGCATCCGATGTGTTTTAACACTCGATTTGTTCTTCGATCTGAAAAAGTTTCTCACGCTACGAACCAGCTTTCTAAGCCAACCCATTATAACGTAGGGTGTGTACATTGTGCGTTTTTATGACACTGGTGGTGTCGCGTCTGGTTATTCTGTAGGTAATGAAATAGGTTCACCATAAGTCTTTTTTTACCTCAGACCAATTTCAGCGTGAACCTCAAGATTTATGTCACCACGACCAAATGACCCACCAGCCTTAAACATGTGATCAGTCGTCTTATTTATCTTATATATTTCACGTTCTCTTGCGACACACGCTCCCATTTACTTTATATCATATTCCTTCATCATTTTTCCACCCATGATTATGATGTCTCGGTTTGTCATGTAACCACTCACGATTTTCATACCGTAGAATTCTATCAATGATGGGTATGCATAGGGTGCGAGTGGTACTTTTGGTCGATGCATTCCAAAAATTGTTCCATAAGGGGCGCCTATCTTTTTCATGTTCGCTATGAAGTCTGAATCAGTTGACTTGATGTTGTTGACTCTGACGTGTGAATTATTCATTTGCCAGTGTATTGATATCATGTGAGTTTTGGTGAGGTCAACACCACTTGGAATAGTGCACACGTTCTCCATTGCTGGGACGCTACCACCATACGCGAGGCCATTAGTCATGCCAGTCTTGTATCCTATGAACTTGTCCCATTGACCATCGTCGTTTGACACAATAGTTTCCCAATTTGACCCTGTGGTTCTTGTGGGCAACCAAAGGACTACAAAAATGGAAAGGTCACACCATTGCATGCTTGGGCAGTTAAAATGAAGTCCTGACTCAAGTGGGAATGGTGTTAACACTGGCGACAGAAAACGACGACCTTGGGCGCTAAAGCCAATAACAGGACCATAAGTTGGGTTGTTTTGCACTAACATACTCGTCGAACCAATGGCTTTCATTTTGACACCGCTAGTGTGGAAGTCCACGTTTTTCATGGCGGTGGTGGTGGTGTTGAAGTCGAACACTACGTTGTGCCCACGCACTTTGAAGTAGAACGGTAAATACAATTGGTCTAGGACTTTTTTATTGATGACGTCAAGGTCGTCGACTGGGTCTGCTATATTTTTGATTGCTGACCCTTGCATGTCGATAGGTCCAGACATCCTTCCACCGGTCACACTCAACTTGGGATCTTCATCCAGATGCCTTTTCGTTCTTTTTAGTATTTTAGCGTGGAGGTCGTCAGACTCATACCCATAGTTTACACTCATTACTTCAAGACATATTTGCTCGCTAAATAACCAGAGACCACCGAGACTGTGAGTACTACGAACGTTGTTGTCGTGTGATTGTCTGGCTTGCTAGTGTGAACTGTGTCCTTTGAAGTTGAGACCACTGGTTTCTGGACTTGTGGTGTTAGAGTTTCCAAATGTCCCCCTGTCTCTTGGTGGACTTTTTGTCTCACTTTTGGTGCTCGATAGTTCAGCCCGTCGTTGTACCCAAACGTCATCCAAGTTTCAGACGAAGTTCTAAGCACGTTGTTGTAACCAGCAATGGGGTCCTTTAACAAAACCATGCTTCTGGGGATCAGCCAAGTGTTGGGTGTCACAGCTGTGTCTAACTTAACGTTGGTGTCACTAATCGCTTTGTTCATAAGGTTGATCCAAACACTCGGTGAGTATTGAACCACAGCGTTTTCAACGATGTCTCTAAAGATTTGTTGTGTTTCTCGAGCACTAGCTCTAGCTCCCACGATGCTTTGTTTTGACTTCGCTTGGGCTCCAAGAATGGCATACATGTAAACTTCAATCGATTGGTTTAATAATTCTTGTCCTAATGGTGTGAACCCATCAGAGTGTCTCGGACAATACCTACGATAATCACCTTGAATGTTCTTGATGTATCTATTCCAAAAACCAGTCAATGGTACGTGGTCTTTCAAAAGTCGCCAGTTAGGAAGGTACAGTCTTATGACGTTGTTAATGTCAGCTTTACTCTTACTTAAACGGAACATCACGCGACGAGTGGTGAAGTACGCGTGGAATCTCATGAGAATCACGACTTGTTTTGGGACGTCGACGTGATAACTCAAGTTCTGCAAAGACACCGCTGAACGGTACGTAGCGATGTACATACCTGCGATCGCTTGATAGTAACTCTTCGCTAGAGTCCAAACTGTGTTAACGTTGCCACCAATCACCCCGTCTTGGTAACGCAATTTGGTGTCGATGAATATTTTCGGTAGATTCGATTTGAAGGAATTATTGTCGTCAACAAAGACGTCAAAGTTGTGGGTTGGGTAATTGAGGACATATGGTGGAAACGTTGCGACTTTCCCAGAGTCCTTGTGGGTTTCCGTCAGTAATAACTTTGGGACACGCCCATTGCTCGACCATATTTTTGGGAATCTTGGTGTGTTGCTAAGGAATTTTGTAAAGTCCTTGTTCTTCATGAACTTTGATGACTTTATGTTTATCATGTCAGAGTACTTTGGGCCTGACTTGAAGTAAATGTCAACGGTCTTGACTGTTTTATTGTCGTCTGTGAGGTTGTACCCAAATTCAAACTTATCTAGTTGCGCGTTTGGAAACTCACTAAGAAGAATTAGTTCACCTTGTCTTCTTTTTGTCAGCATCTATAACACACACTACATTATATGGTCAGGATTGTGGTATTGATTAAAGGCGCGACGAAAACTGTGGATCTACCAGAGGCTCTCTTGACATCTGACTCAGATCCCCACTTGTTGGTGAAAAACGCGACTATCTTTTGGGACTATGTTAACGTGGAGACTGGTGTGAACGACAAAGTGAGCTACAACAGCAACGAGCACGTTTTCAGACCTGGATATCACACTTTTAAAATGATTGTTGACGAATTGAAGGGACTAGGGGCTATCGAGTTAGTAGCCAACAAACACGACTCAAAGAGTGTGATAAAGACTGACCAACAATTAGAGCTGTTTAAATTTGGAGAGCTGTTGGGGTTCAATGAAAACACAACGGTAACCACTAGGTTGGGCAGCCCTAACGTTGTTAACATCAACAAAGGACTGAAGTACGTACAAGTGGGTTGCAGCATTGTGAACAGACCTGAGAACATTGTTAATGATAGCAAAAGCGAGGTTATCGTTGAGCTACCATTGACCACCACTCAACCACTGAAGAGCTCTGTTCAACACTTCTTCAACTTGAGTCAAAGGTGTCGATAAACAAAGGCGTTTTCACACAGCTGGTGTTCAACGTGACTGACCAAGACGGTAGTAGTGTCAATGTTGGTGACATATTGTTGGATTTGTATGCGACGCTTGAGTAGTCAGCGCTAAATGTGTGTTAAAGTAATGAGTCTAAATTATGGGTTTGATTCCAGTGGTCACACTAAAGAACGTCGCGTAGACAACGATCCTCGAAAATTGACGGTGCTTATCAAAGGTGTGGAGAAAGTTGTGACCTTTGACGATAGTGTAGTAGCCACACACGATAACCCACACATTATAGTCGAGACAGCCACTGTGTTTTGGAACTACAATAATGTGGCGAGTAACGATGGTATTCGGGTCCTCGCGCACACTGTTGGTGACCATCAACTACGTCTTGAAACAGTTCGAGTGGATGAAGGGTATTATGACTTCAACACGTTGGCTAGAGCCCTTAGTCGTATGTTTAGGACGATTGGGATAGGCTTTATGGTGGAGATCGCAGTCACAGGAAAAAGTAAGATCAAGGTTTGGTATCTGAGAACTAAAGTGTTTCGAGGCAATACGATTTGGTTAGACAACATTGGACCCTTGTTTGGTTTCGCGAAGGGCTCGACAGCCTTGTGTAATGGTCAGTGGCACAACAGCCCAAACAAGGTTGACATGAATAGAGGTCTAAAGTATGTAGAAGTTTCATGCGACGCTGTCGAAACCGGAAGCAACGTGGACACCGATGGGAAGCGAAGCGATGTGATCACAACATTGCCAACACCCACCGAACAGTCTCTAGATGGAGGGATAAATAAATAAATAAATAAATAAATGGTTTAATAGAGAATACCTTTGCACCCTAAAGGTGAATTGCGATAACTTTACAATCATGGAAATATAGAAATAAATAATATATTACATAAAGTTACAGTTACAAGCATAATAAATCTATATAAATCTATTAAAATATATAATTACAGACTATATACTGTAGTGTATTATAATAGCGTAATAAGTTCTAAAAGCAGTGTTAAGTATAATAAATTTAAAATAGTAAATAAATAACAATCATCTGCCCATATTTTTAAAAAGCATGGCAGGGATAAAACTGTTTTGATATCTATTAGTTCTACATTGAGGAAGAGACAGTGCTTCGGAGTTACGTAGGATGCGTTGGGTGGATACTGCTCGACTAGGGGGCAGAAGATGATACAAGTGGGATGCTGGTTGGTTGATCTTCTCGAAGCTTTTCACACAAAGCATTTCTCTTCTGATGTCGAGGCGGGGACTGGAACATAACAAAAGAGCCTCCGAGTAAGGGATATTCGGATAGAATATGCGCATTGCACGTCTCTGTATCGACTCAATAGAGTTTGATAGATAATCTGGAAGGCTTGTATGCCACACCTGGCAACAGTATTCTAAGATTGACCTTACTAATGCATAATATATGTGTACTACTGTAGGTCTGTAGGCGGAACACCACTCTTCTTTAAGACCCTGAGAATATACAAGCGTTTAGATGCCTTGCCCATCATAATATCTATGTTTTGAGACCATTTCAGACGATCGTCTAGAGTTACTCCAAGTACCTTAAAAGAACTAACACGTTCAACTTCATGACCATCAATGGTAAGAGGAGGAACATCCGGTACCTCTTTAAAGAAACAGATCTTTACATTTCTTTGGGTTAAGCCTCATATCATTTCTTGATGCCCAGCTAGATATTACATCAAGGTCACATTGTAAATTAGAAGGACAAGCGCGAGGTATAACCTCAGATACAGTAACATCATCGACGTATTTCCAATATTTGGAAACAAGGGAGGTTTTTTGAGCTAGGTTGTTGATCATAATTAAAAAAAAGATTGGTCCAAGTTTAGTGCCTTGAGGCACACCAGCATGAACTGGGATCCACTCCGATTTGACATTGCCCAGTTTGACGGATTGGCGGCGATTGATAAGAAAACTGCAAATCCATGGAATTATTGATCTCCGCACTCCAATGTCGATGAGTTTCGTAACGAGTAAATTATGATTAATACGGTCAAAGGCCTTACTGAAATCCAAAAAGCAGATACGTAAATACTGCGACGGGGAATCAAGAGAAAGTAGCCAATTATTTAACATACATGTATCTAGAAGGCAAAATGAGGTAGATGTTCCCTTGAGACATCCAAATTGTTGCGGGTCGATTTCATCCTTTACATCCTCAATCATCCATTTGACTACAAAATCTTCAGATATCTTTGACAGGCAAGAAGTTAATGAAATGGGTCTAAGTTCATCCTCACTGACGACTGGTTGGCTCTTAGGGACTGGCACAACAAAAGAATCCTTCCAAAGCAAAGGAAATACTCCAGAGGAAAAAGAAACGTTGAAGATTCTGGACATCGGTGTAGCCAGTTCATAGGCAAAGAGCTTAAGGATCCGATTCGGAATGGCATCATGGCCCAGACTTGTGAATACAAATATTGAGAAGCTTCTTACAGGCGGCAGTCGGTGAAACACTAGGATATTGGTCCGGGGCAGGCAGGAAAGCAGGTAAAGCGCTGAGATCCAGATTTGGAATGTCTGAATTTACCGATACAAAAAAATTGTTAAGCAGATTAGCCAATTCCACGCCAGTAACTGCAGTGCCATTCTTATCGATGCTTAGATTGAAAGTTTTCTTAGTCTTTCCAGACATGAGATTGACGAAATTCATGCACCATTTTCTGGGGTTACTATTTTTTAAGTTCTGTACCTTATCGGCATAAAACGATTGTTTTCTCAACAGGATAACACTCTTTACTTTGTTACGGTATAATTTCCATAGGGCGTTGTTGCCACTCGACCAAGCCCTTTGCCTCTCAACAATAAGTATTTTCAATTGTGGGGTCATCCAAGGTTTATCGGTATGGTGTAGTTTAATGGACTTAGTAGGAAAGAAGAGGTTAATTGCTGTTGTTAGATCCGAAGTGAAGCGAGGGACCATATCATCAACACCAGATGATCCTGGCATGTCACTAAACCAATCATGCACACTGACCCATCTTCCAAAGGCATCACAGGCCGATTGTGGGAAACGTCGCAAGTGGCACTTCGTCACAATATTCTTAACAGTAATTTCCATGTTAGCTTGCCATATGATGACATTATGGTCAGAGCTACCTAATGGAGCTGCAACTACAGGCTTGCAGTACAAACGACTCAAATTTGTAATAATAAGATCTAGTAAGGAGCGACCTCTAGTTGCGTCACAAACAACTTGCTTGAGCGGTTGCTGGTTAAGCAAACCCGAAACGTTTACCGAATTGAAATCACCTAAAATGATTATGCCACAATCAGGCTGTACGGATCGGATCATATCAATTGTGTTGATTAAGCACTGGATAAGTTCAGTTTGTTCTTGTGCCGTTTTGTCTGGAGGGCTATAAACTACACACGTCATTATACCAGAAAGAGGGCGAGGCAGACGATGGGGACGAAGACTCAGCCACATACACTCAAAGTTGTTGTTTTCTAGATCCGGCCGACGTTTGCAAGGTATTGATTGGGATATATATGCACAAACACCACCTCCACGTCCTTCCAGTCTATCTTTGCGAAAAAAGTTGAAGTTGGGGATGTTCAGGAAACAACTGTCAATGCCGTTATGCAACCACGACTCAGTGATGGTTACAACATCCACATGTTTGAACCCAAGAGTAACAGACAACTCTTCGATTTTAGCAGGTAGAGAACGTACATTAGTTAAAATGAAACTTGGAAGTTGATGTTCTTTAGGGCTCCTATTGGTATTACGCGTTTGCACGTGTATTAAGTTAGTTGATTGATTTAAAGTTCTCTTGATTTGAAGGCAGGACGCTAGGACGCAAGGTTACCCTTGTTGGTATGACGCTATGCGTACGTTGAATCAAAGGTGAGAATTAAAAAAAGTATCTACTCAAGTATGACGTTTCGTGTCAAACCAAACAATGGTGGCGCTGACGTTGGTGTGGTGCTATTGGAATTGCATATAGTGCGAATTATATGGAACTCGGTGTGGAAACAGAACAAGGGTTGAGAGATATTTACTACAATCCTAAGACAGGGTTCAGTAGTGTAGATAAATTGTACCAACACGCATTGGGGGGTGGATTGAAAGTGACCAGGAAAACAGTGAAAGAATGGCTGACCACGCAGGACATTTACACCAGATACAAACCCATTGTGAGAAGACATAAGTTCCGCGCGACCTTTGTTGATTACCTTGGTGAAGAACTTCAAATGGACTTAGTGGACATGAGTAAGTATTCAAAACAGAACAAAGGTTATTATTGGATATTAACAGGTATTGAAATATTGAGTAGATACGCTTTTGGTGTTGCGGTTTACAGAAAAGACACTGACAACATGACCAAGGCTGTTAGAAAGTTATTGAACGACTTTAAAGATCGGTTTGGAACGCACCCTAAGTTAGCTCAATTTGATGATGGGATGGAGTTCTACAACGTTGGGGTGAGAAGTTTGTTGAAAGAACGTGGCGTTGAATATTTATATAAATAATAATAATAATAATAATCTTTATTGAGGAAACTTTTTCATTTACATGATTTTCAAAAAGGACCTCTATGAAAGAATAATAAAAATATGAATATATATATTAATATATATAAACTACTAATTGTAAATAGATAGTGTTAAAAACATAAAACTATGAAGTATAAAACTATATTAAAAATCTAAAATACTACGTTTAAAACTGTGCATGTTTTGCGAATTTCTAATGTCCTTACTAAGTGTGTTGTAGTCTTTAACTGCGTGGTAACCTGTCCTCTGTTTCCCCCAGTTCCTTCTTGTGCTAGGCAAACTAAGCTTATCCTTGTTGCGTGTGTTGTAATTATGTTGATCTTCGTGTTTTATTAAACTGCACTTATATATATACAAGCACTTATATATATACAAGCATCTTCTCATAAACCGTCTTTTTTCTAGAGATACCCACTTTAAGGTGGCAAGTGCTTCTGTGGCGGATGTATATAGTGGTCTGTCTAAGATTATTTTAGCAGCCTTATTTTGTAGGATCTGCAAGCTAGACATAATAGTTATGTTATGTTTGTCTCCCCAGACAATATCTGAATAATCAAATAAAGGGAGAACAAGGCTATTATAAAAAAGAAGGCGTGATTTAAGTGGTAGTAAGTGCTTAATCCGTTTAAGGAGACCAAGCCTTTGATTAACTTTACTAATAATATATTCAATATGATTTGTCCATGTAAAATCTGCTGATATGAAAATTCCTAGATATTTAAAATTTGTAACACTATTTATATTGTGATTTAAGATCGACAATGTTAGAGCTATTTTACTTTCCAGTTTGCGATTACTACCTATAACCATGCATTTTGTTTTCTCCAAGTTCAGTGTAAGCTTATGATTGTTCAGCCACTTCGCTACCATCAGGAGGTCTTCGTTTAGCTTTTTACTTAAATGCTGGGTAGTGGAGCCATTACAGTAGATCACCGTATCATCTGCATAGACTGACGCACATGAGAATTTCAGCACCTCCGGCAAGTCATTGATGTAGATGATAAACAACAGGGGTCCTAGGATGCTTCCCTGAGGAACACCACGGGTAATCGGCAGCTCATCGGACAAATCATTTCCACAGCACGTACGCTGTCTCCTATTAGTAATATACGACTGAAACCACTGAAGAGAAGTTTGGGATAAACCAATTGCTGACAGTTTAGATAGCAATATACTGTGATCCACAGTGTCAAATGCTTTAGTTAAATCCAAAAATACGGCCCCACAGAATTTTCCCTGCTCCATGTTCAATAGGACTTCGTCTGCAAAGGCTGTAAGAGCAGATACGGTGGAAAGCCCTTGTCTGAACCCAAACTGTTTATTCGAGAGTAAATTATTAATAGACAGGAAGTGATATAATTGTGAATGAACAGCCTTTTCAAGTATCTTACTAAGGGTGGGCAAGATAGAAATAGGCCGATAGTTCGATGTATTTGTCCTGTCTCCAGATTTAAACAAAGCAGTGATTTTGGAACATTTCCACAGTTCAGGAAATTTACCAGCGCGAATAGAAAGATTTCAGCACTAAGAGCGATAAGAAGGCTGCTGTTGTTGAGCGTTTCAATAGAAGTCTCAAGGGTATCATGTGGAAGTACTTTTACGCTCGTGGAACGTACAAATGGATTGACGCTCTTGACCAGTTCGTGGACAATTACAATAGCAACGTGAATCGAGGTATTATGATGAAACCAAAGGACGTTAATAAGTCAAACGAGAGTGAAGTGTGGACCACTTTGTTTGGTCATCAATTTGCAGACAACCCATTGCCTAAGTTCAAGGTTGATGAATCGGTGAGAATTAGTAAGTACAAAAGTATATTCACAAAGGGTTATGAAGCCAACTTCACTGAAGAGCTGTTTAAAGTGGTGAAAGTTGTTCGTGGTGACCCGAATGTGTATGAAATTGAGGACCACACCGGTGAACAGATCATTGGGAAATTTTATGAACAGGAATTGTCGCTGGTCAACAAGAAACATGGTGATGATGTGTACAGAGTTGAAAAGTGTTGAAAAGAAAGAAAGTCAGAGGTGTTGGTTAAATGGTTGGGTTACGAAAGCAAACATAATTCATGGATACCAGAAAGCGATATTCAAAATGTGAGTTAATGCATGTACATGTAATGGCTGAAGGTGGGGAAGACTTTGAGGACTATGAGATGGAAAACCTCGATAGACTTGATAGATACACTGATGATCAAATTAGTGATGAACTCGAAAAAGTCACTCAAGACTACAATTTACTTAACGATAAGTACGTCGATGACATGCCACGCGTTGAGCGCGTCTAGGTTGACAACTTGTTTGAGATAATGAACAAATTGCAGGACGAACAGGAAAGACGAAAACCTCAAGAAACAGAGACGTCGTTTATCGACACTGACGATGGTAAAACGGTGACAATAAGGGGAACTAACACAGAGGTCCCAGCGGTTGTTGTTGATTTACCATCGAATCCTGAGAACTGAGCTTTAACAAGCATAGAAAAGTTCATTAGTAGCGAAACTGGATCGCGATTCAAGTTAGATGAATATGACTCTGACGTGTTAACACTGCGATACAGGGTATCATTGAGCAAGAAAAACAACGTGTTATTCAAACCCAGGCTCAATATTAACGAACTCGGTAAAGAGCAAATAGTTCTCAAACGTGGGAAAGGTGGTGCTCTGAAGTACAACGATGCTAAGGTTGCGCAACGCTCAGTTGACCAATTCAAAGAGTTAGTGCAGAGAGTCGTAGACAACGCAAGAGACCGTGAGGAAACCGTGAGGAGTCAACCATTGTTAGACACCAACACAGAATACGTCGACATACCTGGACTAAGACCAAACGAGAACCGTGAACTGAATGGTGCGCTCAATCCAAGTGAGAGCGTGCTGCGTGAGTCAAGAATAGGTGACAACGGCGCACTGCAAATACTAGCAGACAGCTATCAAGACGAAATAAACGAAATGAACGAAAGAATAGCAAAACTTGAGGGAGAAAACCTCACAATCGCAGAGAACGAAGAGTTCATCGATCTACATGAAAGAGCGTATGGACTTAAAGAGACTATAGACAGAATTATTGGAAAACGTCAAGTAGAGGAGGTTAGAGAGCAACAAGAAGTCGACATTGACAGGTTGCAGAAGTTCAAGAAGTGGGCCAAAGAAAACATGGTTGGGTTGAGTGCTGGCTGGAATTATAACAACTATTATTATCGCTGGGAGGTCTGCTGTTGTGAAAGGCGCTATGGCCACGAGGTCGTTTGCGCAAGCTGTTAAGAATGCAGTCACGAAGATGGGCCCATGGGCTGTTGGGTTGGCTAACTTAGTTTATAACGCGTTGACGTTGGGTGCAAAGGGTCTTGCTTGGTTGGCTCAAAATCTGTGGGTACTCGCGGTGATATTTGCGTGGTTCGCGTACGACTATTATAAGCTAAAACGGTAGTAACAAAATGTGTGTAAAGTATATGAACGTTACGTCAGCGGAGTTGAACCCTGGTTTTAGACGAGCACAAATGGGTGTCATAAAAGGAACAAGAACGCAGCACGTGATCACGTTGAATCCTAACAAGGTTAATCCTGGTGAGGAACTTTACGTTGACGCGCCAAAGCTCAAGGTTAGTAGCTGTTTGGTGCCTGGATCGTTGGGTTTGGTGTTCGACTTTAAGAATGCAAATGACAAAAATTGGTTCTTGAACAATGTGAGCAAGTTGTTGTGTGAGAAACTTGTTGTGAGATTAGCTGGAGAAACTGTGTATGACAACACTGGGGAAAATTACACTGGTGTTTATCGCGACCTTTGGGAAAGCGTCACTGCGCGAGACCAAATGATCGACTATGGTGTTGGCCCTGAGAACTTGAGAAAGTTAATTTCTAAGGACGACAGTGGTGCGACGAGTGGAAACGCTGCTAAAGTTAGCGATGCATTGATGTTTAGTGTGATTGGAACGAAACGGCGGATAAAGCTTGGTAAGATCATGGATCACCATGGGTTGTACGCTCCTTTTAGCATGAACAACAATTTGCAATACGTGATCACACTTCCAAAGGCCACAGACATAATGGTGGCACAATCCAATCAAAGTGTAGGTGGGTACACCCTGGACAACCTCGAACTTGAGTACGAAACGATTGACAACCAGGAGCTCTCTGATGAAATAACGTCAGGTTACGCAAGTGGTAGAAGTTTGTCATACGAGCACGTCACGCTGATGAAGACCACTGAATGGGACAAAGGCGTACGACCATTGTGAATGAGAACATTAATCTTCCAAGAAAAAACATGAAGGCGATCGTGTTGCTATTCACAAACAAGGTGCGAACGGACAGCGAGGAGTTTCTTTATCCGAATATTGAAAGTGTTAGAGTCACAATTGAGGGTGTACCGAATAGTGTGTACTCACAAGGTATTCCAAAATCGAAGTTCTATGCAGAAGCGAAACGGTTGTTTGGGTTGGGTGAAGAACACGCTCAGTTCATGACCATACAAAAGTTCTATAAAGATGGCTTTGCGTTGGTCATCGACTTGAGAAGTGTTCAAGACAACCACACAACGTCGCTACTGGCAAAAATATCGTAAACACACAATCTGGTGTGCTTCTTGAAATCACTAAGAAAGCGACGACTGCGAACGTTATGTGTAGGGTGTTTGTGATGAGTGATGGGTTAGTTAACTTCATGAACAATGGTCTACAATCGATACAGTATTAAATCAGTGTAATTAAATGGAGACTCCGTTTAATATGTTAATTGTTGGGATGACAGCTTGTGGTAAGACACACTTTTTGCTCAACACATTGGAGTCTGAGTATCGCGGTTGTGTTGATTTGTCCTACTTTCAAGTGGAACAAAGCGTACCGAGATTGGAAACACATACGCGACCCTGATGTGTTAGCCATAGACTGTGTGCAAGACAATGTTAACGCTGTTCTAAAGTACGTGACTGAAGCTTTTAAATGCAAGTTCTCAAGACGTCAAGAACAGGACTAGTCAGTTAGTCAACTTGGCTTTTAGCGCGCGACACTTCGGATTGTCCACCATTGTTGTCACACAACAACTGACTTCGATCGCTAAACCATACAGAGAAAACATCAGCAAGCTCGTCTGTTTCTATTTCCCGAGTAAGAGCGACATGAAAGTCATTATGGATGACCGACACATTAACAAAGAAGAAGCGTCTACAATTGTGAGCGCATTAAAGAATCATAAGCACGCAAGACTCGAGATCTTGTCGAGACATCCATACGATCATAAAATCGTTGTTCCGCAATAAAACATGGGTATAAAGTAATAGTGATGCCTAAACGCAAAAGTGAAGAAAACCCTACGATTGAAGAATTAGTTGAGGACCCTCAAGTCGTTGGTGATGAAACAACAAACGACAATATTGATGACATTGACGCTAAAAGAGCAGAACTAATAAGACTGTCTGGTCGACGTCGTGATAAGTCAATCTGAAGCGCACATAAAAAAGCGTCCGCAAGGGTTGTCAACAAGATATGGCGCCAATACGAATTGAAAAGAATGGAAATAGCAAATGCTTTTTTGAGCGACTTGTTCATCAGCAAGTTCTCGAACTTACTAGGTGGGTTGAACGCTATTGAAAACCCTGACGAACTAAACGATGAGCTACAAAAAGACCTGTTATTGAAAAAAGACGTTGAAGGCATAATCGCGACTGTAACGCCGTACATACCTTTCTTGGGTTTATTGTCCGGTGGAATCACAACGTCGAAACACATGTGTAACTATTACTTCAAAAAAGACACAACAGATGACGTTGAGAGCTCGACAACAGACTAATTTGT